>JAGDQP010074146.1:0-10303 GCA_022664845.1 Lepisma saccharinum | reverse complement strand
ACAATTAATTTGAGTGGTGGGATTCCAGATAATGGATGCATATTCAAGTTTCGGTCGAACCAATGAATTTTTGGTATGTACTAGTCATTCTGAAGTCCTTTGCTGTTCTATAAATAAATCCTAGAATTCTGAACGATTCTGCAGTTATATTGTTTACATGACAATTAAACGTTAGTTTAGAGTCAAAGACAACCCCAAGATCTTTGATTATTTCTGGTCTTGGTAAATCAGTGTTATTGATTGAGTAAGGGAACTGAATAAATTATTGTCGTCTAGTAAATGTAATCGAAGTGCATTTTTTGATACTCAAGTCTAGTTTATTTCTGGGTCTTCGGTTCCTGTTTCCCTGATTTTTTACTATCGTGAGGCGCTTGTGAAGAGAGAATATGGAGGGGTAATGGTAATTATTGTAACCACTCCTTTCCTCTGTCCCAATGACTTCTATCTAAAAGCGATACTTTACAGACTGTTTCCATTGAAAATTTCATGAATATATGAAGCCAGGGAACGGAAAGGACACTTCAGATTGGGTCTTTTTTGTTCCGCCGATCAAAGAGTCCACTTCTCGTTTGTCCACTTCCAACCTAAACCAATATGGACCAAATTTTCGGTTTTAAGTCAGTCTTTTACGCTTGATATCGCTATTTGGCCCGTTTTCTGATTTATTTCTTAATTATTGCAAAAAATGTAAATATTATTTGCAGTATTTTCTATTGTATGCAGAATACTATATACTCTTACATGAATAACTCACGAATTAAAACTTAAATAAAAAACGGGCCACACAGCTATATCAAGCGTATAAAACTGAGATAAAACTGAAAATTTGGTCCACATCGGATTAGACTGGAAGTGGACAAACGAGCTTAAATATTTGCTCTGGCGTCTATCTTTAAACACTAAGTAGTCACTCCAGTATAGTTGACGTAGAGCTCGATGGTCCACTCTCTGGTCCTAGTTCCTTTCTCTTCGCCCCCAACGTGTATAGAACTAATAGGTTGTCTCACACATGACGTCATGAAGGTAACCAAAGATGTTAGAATTGAAAATAGGTCAAAATAAAAACAACTTAGCCTGAATGTAACAACGTCAGTCCGCCATCTTGTACCCAACCAGAATTTAGTTCGGTATTCTTTACGTAGAATTTAAAACTTAATATTTTAATTTAGTTTTAAACATGTACTATTAGTTAGACAACTCAAAAAAGGATAAAACCTCGGTTTTTATAAGCTGATCACTTTCACTTTTTAAGTCTGCCACTATTCTAAATTCTGCCTGAGGTTTATCATTTTTTACCAATTCCCTAATTCTAACATCCTTGGATACGTAAATGACGTTACATGTGAGGCAACCTAATAGTTAATTCTATACGAACAGGTTGCACTTGTTGCAGTGTAACTTTCGCCGCCAGATGGCAGGTCGGTACCAGCGCGTCATCAGATATGCTGAACTCACTGGTACGGCTCGTAGACAAGGCTGGGCTAGCTTGTTGCAGGCAGAGGCCCACAAAGTAAAGAATCTTAGCCTTCTCAGATATACAGATTTTTCATTGGGATAAGGAAAATGAGATTTTTTTTGTATGATCTGCAGATTTTTCAATATTGTATCCAAAAGTGAATTTAAGCTTAGAAATTTTCCCTGTCCCACTAAGAAAACATGTAGCTTTATTAGTAGAGTAGGATTTTTATGTAATTACAAATTCTATTTGCATTCATATAGAACGCAAGAAATATTCATGAACTGTACCATTAGGATCATTAGATTTGAATATTATTTTACATATTTCGTTGTGTAATTCATATTTTGTGTTGATTTTACATAAACTTACGTATTTTGCAATTTGCTGTCTGAACTTGTGTATTTCGAGTACATTGAGAAAAGTATCCCACGGGGGAGAGCGAGGAAGGTTTCTAGCATATACAGGGTATTTCAAAACAACACCGACAAAATTACCTCATGAAATTCCTGATACGAAAATAATAAAAGACAGTATAGATGATCGAGGGTGCACAGATGCAACGTTTCGGCGTTATAGGCTGCCGAAAGCGTGAAAAAACGAACTCTAGAGGATGATACTTCCAATACCATTAACAGTAGAACTGAGGCTGCATGGTAGCGTCAAAGACTCCAAACGTCCTCTGTCTGAAAATGCATATTGCAAAATTGTTCAATGCATGAGGAAGGGGTTTCCCAAAGGAAACAGATGATTTCCAGACAGTCTCTGGAATAAATGTAGGTCGAAATAAGCATGACAAGATCACTTGCCCCAGTAAATATGTCCCATTGACAACTTGCGACGTGAAAAGGTCATTTTCATCACAGAAGTTTATCCTTTCTGATCGGTGGTAATCTATGACCGTAGAAAATATTGGAAATACCTGATAGTGAATTATCAAAATCATAATTAGATTATCATTTTATGTCTGAAAAGGTGAAACATAGGCTCAAAAGTTTATTTTATTTCTTTTAGACCCTCCTCTGGAGCAGAATAATTACTTTCTTGTTTCTATACCTCCTAAAACTCGCTGGCTTTTAGAAATTTTATCTACCGCCACCGTGTCAAATAGCAAATTTACTGAAATTCCCTTCCTTGTATTTTATAACACCAAGTGTTTCCTTGCATCCTCTCCTATCTCGGGTAAAAGAATCAAGTTTATTGTCTTCTAGATTTAATGTTACTACAAAGGTTTCAATAAGTTGGACTTCGTAAACATTTAAACAGCACTTATTTTTGCCAATAAGCAACATCGTAATAAAAAATTATTAAAAGCACTTTTTAAAGAAATGGGGCGCGCTTTCATATAGTCACTTTATAAATTCTTCAATTCGCGCGTCCCATATTTTTCTTTTGACTTCCTGTTACTTCGGTGTTCGAATACTTTTTCTTAAGCTAATGATTTGTGACCCAATCCTAAAGTATTCTGCAACCCGTCAAACCCTTCATCGTTGCAGGCTAAAAAGAGAAACATTAAAATATGCTTTAAAATATATAAATATATAGAATATAGGAAAGTATCAATGGAATATTGTATTTTCACTCGACTTACGTCGGTGTGCAACATTTCGTCATTCTATGACGTCGGGAAATGAGTAAAATTAACGTCGCAAGACTTGAGGATACCACGAACCATTGTGAACTAAAGAAAGAATGTAATAACGGTAAATCTCTCCCACTGGATCAGATAAAAAATAAAGCTTGAACCCTTTCCCTCTTGAACAATCTCTCAGACTTGTTTCGTTTCTTGATGTTGATGAACTAACTGTTTTTGATTGTTTACATAACTCAAAGTTAACAGAAAAGGAGATTTATTTCTTATGTACACAATTTGGCTTATGTTTTACGTTTTAAATTCTGTGAGAGCAGTATGAAGTAAAAATTATGACCAGTTACGCGTTATTGTACTGCATTCGGTAACAGCAGAACACAGGAAGCCAGCATACCAGTGACGTTTTACAGCCCGTTCTCCCATTGGCTGAGCGTTACGGGGCAACCTATATGCATACCTACCTTGGCTTCGCCCCACCATCCTCAATCCACACTGTAGAAAATACATAGAAATAAAATAGAATAGAGGGAGCTTGAGACTGTTTACCGGGAGAGGGGAGTGAATCCAAGAGACAGAAGAGACGAGGCATTTCCAGCACATTGACTTGCCCAATATTTAGAGGTCCTCTATACCGAGTATTGCCTTCTCACTTTATCTTATGGGAAGAGAAAATTATTAATGAGAATTGCGCATTATCAGATGAAACTTCCAAAATGGCAATAGTTGTTCGAAAATACAGCTGTTTCGCTGCGAATTGACAATTGAAGAGTACAGGGAAAGAAAAGAGGCATGTGCATGAATAATGTTTTCTCGTAAAACGCATTTTAAAGTCTAACTCGTGTAAAGCACCAAAGAAGACCTAACTAATACGCAATGTCGCCAAAAAAGTACCCTACGTTATACCTTATACTAATTTCTACCTCGGCTATGGACGTGGGATGAACCTAAATGCGGTGCTGAAAGGCAAATAATTAAATTTGTACAAGTAAATGAAAGATGAGAAATATAGAAGGCTGAGATTAGTGCTGCCTGCCTTATTTCTTAGACGGGCGAACACCAAGGATGGTAGTGGATCGGTCAAGTAACTCCTTCCTGCCTTATTCCTTAGACTGATTGGAGCCAGGGAATAGGTTATACTACAGTCTGCCTTATTTCTTAGACGGACAGAAGTCAAGGATAATGCCGCCTGCCTTATTTTTTGAGACAAGCCGACACCGAGGAAAGGTTGAGGACCGCTACCTGCCTTATTGCTTAGACGGGTAGAAGCCAGGTACTGGTTGATGACCCCTTCCTGCCTTATTTCTTAGACGGGTCAGAGTCAAAAGTAGTGCCGCATGCCAGATTTCTTAGATGGGCCAACACCAGTGACGGTAATAAGTGAGAAGAATGAAGTACAAAGAGTAATTCCGATAAAGCACTGTCAAGGATAAAAACCAATAAAGCATAAGAGATCTTGAATGATAATAGCTTTATTGGCGGACTGCTGTCCGAAGAAAAACAACACCAAGCGAGAGAGCTTGATGTGGTTCAAGCCGTAGCCCGAGGAAATCTGAGCTCCCGGCCAGATGCAAAGACTTATTATATCCTTGGTCGGAGCGCTCGGAAGTCCTCGGGTAGTGACGTCGCAAAACCGAAGTCACTTTTTTGCACAATTCAGATATTACACATATTAATTCATAGCGTTCTGCTACTTTAGAATTTTATCGTTCAAGTGTACACACAATGTATTTTAAAGAATTTACAATGTGCCGGTGCGCACAGTATGTTTCAAAACCAGTTAATCAAAAGAGTAAAGCTATATAATACAATTCAGATTTAATGACAAAATACAACTTCTAACAGGCGAACATTAAGCTGAAATATGAGAAACGTTACACTCTCCCATTTACTCCCACGTATTTCACATTCTTAAAACCGGTATAACTTGGTGATTGTTTGTGCTTTTGGATTGAAACTTTCTGAACGGTTAGCTGTCATTGCGTAGTACTAGTTACGAGGAGAAACTCGTTTTTTTTAAGTGCACATTCCCCCTTTTCCTTGTACTCTTCAATTGTTAAATGCTTGAAAATGTCCCAGATGTGTGGTGTTATACATTGGAGTCATACGACAGAAACATGAGTTTCGAAATGGTTATTGCTGACGCAAAGAACTCAGTATAGAGGAACGCTAATGAGGTCACACAGTATGGCTGCCACTGAACCGTAAATTTGGCTTCATGTGACGTCATCAAAGTTTTCTCTATTCTATCTATACTGTAAGGCCCGCTTGGCACAGAAGCATTTGCTACGATAAATCTTAGCGCTAGCAGTAGTGCCAGCGTGTAAAAACGTAAATGTTATGGATTTATACTGTAGCAGCGTGTCTCAATCTAGCGTTCTTGCTTTCACACGCTGGCATTACTGCTATCGCTAAGATTTGTCGTAGCATAAATTCTTCCGTGTCAAGCAGGCCTAAGAGATAATACTAGTGCTTTCAGCGAGAGATAGTGTTAGGCCACATTTTCATGAACGCGCTTGTCGCGTGCATTGCATGCGATGTGGCTTAGTAGCCAATATAAATACATGCTCACGAATTTATATTGTCTACTCATCATTCAAATTATGCGGTAAGCTTGTACGTGAAAAGGTGGCCTTAGAAGTTGAACTAAACTCAGAACCTTGTATTAAAAAGTTCCTCTTATATTATTTTGCTTGTCTCTCTCTGTGGTGATACGTGAAATGTTACATCGACTTCTGAGGGACCTAAAATAAGCAGAGAAGCTTTACGAGCAGAGAAGAAATTTGTTGTCACGGGAAACACAACCTGTAAATTGTTTAGGCTCCTCTGAGCTCGTCCATTGTCTCGTGAGACGACGAAGCATCTAGGGACTCTGAAGATGAAAAGCGGGAGAGGAAAATCGATATTGATTGCAAACAAAGCAAATAGCGTTGGGTGGGAAAAAGGAAGAACTTTTGTGGAAGATGATGTTATCGTGTAAAATGTTTCTCGATGTCGCTGAAAGAGCGGAAGTCGTCAATCATCTCTTTCTCCAGTGAGAAATTTGATACACGTTTGTTTAGAAGATGAACGTAATAACGACAATGTACACGCAATTCAATTTGGAGTCAAGAAGTAAGACAACAGCTGTAATGTGAGAGACTTCATATAGACGAACCATATAAAATTATGTATATTCTTATATTCTAAGTATCCGTTGTAATATCAACGGACAGGATAAAACGAATATAAAATATTTTGTAGATAGATTTTCTTGTTTAATTTCATTCGACAGTCATTGTTAAAGTCTTGATTTTAAAGGAATCTGATTAATTTTATTACGTGATATAGACTTTATTTGGAGTGTGTATGTATCAAATATACATTTATTTCACCAATTGTTTTCCTCAAAGATCATTGTAATAACTCAGTGCAACTTGGATTTAAAAACAAAACATGATTTTATATCCGTTGGCATGAGTAAGATTATTGTACGCAGCGAAGAACTTTCGCATGTTTATGCATCTCAACAGCTGCGGTGTAGTTTAAAGGAACCATGATTGAAATCCACGGAAAAGTAAGCCTTCACATGGTCAAAATAAGGTTTCAAGTTTAAGTGCATGCAGCGACATTAATTTTCCACCGGTCAAAAACTGAAGCTCGTTCAACGAATGAGTAAAGAGAACATATTTTTACTCCATTGGATTTCATCCTTGCATTTATTTCCAACAACAAGACATTTCATTCCACAGATTTAATATCTGATCTAAAGACAAACTACGGTCATGGTAGACCATTAATATGGGATTAACAAGTATCTAGGATCTAAAATTATTGAGCTGAAACTTTCAACCAAATTCCTTTTAAAAATCTCTCGATTTTATGACAAATTGATGACATTGGCGCCAGTGATATCACCGTGAAATCAACAATGTATTTTCCCATACGATGGATTCATCGTTACTTCAACAGGGAAGTCACCGTAAAAATACACTCATACAGTTAAACTACTGTATCTTACCGTAAAACGGACGAAATTATCTTATAGTAAGGAATACGGACGTTTTTATTCAGAACTACCAAATATATATAATCTACCTACCAGGTGTGTATATATGAAACCGGAATTTGTGCATAGACGGCGTTAGCTGTCACTGTGATTACCGTAAAACTGCGTCCTTGGCGCCACTTGCTTGTCTTGACTGCTGATAACGATTTGCAACTCACAACCAGATAAGTTTCATGTCATAGTGTAGTGTTTAATAGCGTTGAACATGGCGCAATTTGTACCTACAAACTACGATGTGCGGACAGCATTGATTTTTTGTTACCATTTGAAGAAAACTGCTGCAGAATCGCATCGCATGCTTGTTGAAGCTTACGGTGATCATGATCTTGGTAAGTCACAGTGCTATGATTGCTTTACAAAATTTAAAAGTGGCGATTTTGACGTGAGAAACGAAGAACGTGGAAGACCACCGTATGAGGATGACGCTCAAACGCAACAACAACTGGCGGATCAATTAAATGTGACACGAGAAGCAGTTTCCATACGTTTAAATGCCATGGGCAAGATTTAGAAGGTGGGAAAATGGGTTCCACATGCATTGACTGAATGACAGCAGGAAAACCGAAAAACCACTTGCGAAATTCTGCTCGCCAGGTACAAAAGGAAATAATTTCTCCATCGAATTGTGACTGGTGACGAAAAGTGGATCTATTTCGAGAATCCTAAGCGTAAAAGATCATGGGTAACTCCAGGAGAACCGGCGACATCGACTGCAAGACCAAATCGCTATGGACGTAAGACAATGCTTTGTGTTTGGTGGGATCAGAAGGGAGTGATCTATTATGAACTGCTGAAACCTGGCGAAACCGTTAATACCCAACGTTACCGACGTTGGGTATTAAGTCAAATGATCGATTTGCATTAAGCTTTGCCTGAAAAACAACCAGAATATGACCAAATACAACATAAAGTGATTGTGCTTCACGATAATGCACCCTCCCATACAGCAAAACCGGTCAAGGAAACGATTGCGACGTTAGGCTGGGAAATCCTTCCGCACCAGACTTGGCGCCTTCCGATTTTCACTTATTTACATCCATGGGACACGCAACTACCTTCACAAGAGACCGCTTTAACCTGTCAATATTGGGATGTATTTTGTTGCAAGCCCTTTCCTGAAGCTTGGACTACAATTTGTAGTTCAAAGTGTTTAGGTTTGGACTTGCATAAGGACAATCAGAAGTCGAAATGAAGGCAGAAACATTTGCCTCCAGCCATTGCTGGGTTGTCCTAGCTTCGTGCGCTAGGGATGAATTCTGCTGGAAGCTCCAGTTCTGTCCGTGAAAGAAGGTGTTGTTGAGGCTTTGACCAGTCCCTCAAGAACTGTCTCCTGGTACACTTTGGCCGATATTTAGACCCATTTTTCACAGAAATGGAGTTCCGTTATGCCCTCGTAGTTCAAACCTCACCACACCATGATTGATGCCGAATGATGACTCCTCTGGAACCTTGTAGCGTTTTCACCAGCTTCTCTAGAGGATTTGACATATACTCTGTCATTTTGGGCATTGAAAGTGTCCTTAACACTGAAAACCTTTCCATCACTGAACAGGATTAGACGATGACGATTTGCTGCGTAACGCGTAAGTAAGCGCTGTGCTTTGTAGTGCCTTTAAGCTTCAGTTCACTTGTCAGGATGTGTACTTCGCGTCGTTTGTAAGCATGGAGTCCCAGGTCACTGCTCAACGTGCGACACATAGACATTGGTGACACGTTTAGCTCAAGCGCATCACTGACTGTCTCATTACCGGATTTCTGCGCACACGTACCGCCACTGCATTAACTACTTCTGGAATCCGCTCTGTGCGTGGTCTTCCTTGACTTGGGCGGTCCTTCACAGTTTCAGTTTCATTGAACCCCTGGATAGTGCGGTACTCGAACCTCTGGTTAATTTGCAGCTTCTAGAGCTTCTTGAAAATCTCCCCGTGTGATTTTCCGGGCGCTATCACGGCTACACGATTTTCATAGTTACCCCATTCCATCGCGAACACTTAGTACAAACAATTTTTCACTACTAGCTAAGACTCACGCTTCATCCCACACTCCGGGAGTGTGCAGGCGTTTAGGAGCGGACGAATAGCCTCCATCAAAAGTTGTGACAGTATTTATGGTAAGACTAGGTACAAAAGAATCGCCACACTTTTTTCATTTCTATATACCTAGAGTAATAGAAGTGTACAAGAACTAAATAAAAGCTTTCTTTCTTTTATCAGTTCTTCTTCTTCTATATTTACGTGAGTTCGTTTGAAACTACGTACGCTCCATCACTGCACCTTTCACATCTTAAATTTATGGATATATTTAATTATTCACACTATCAAATGTTCCTTTAAAAGTATTATAAAATAGTTTAATCTATCCAATTTCAGCAATACGTCATACTGTGTAACGGATTAAGACTATTATATTGTACATTGTAAAACTTCAATTTTATTTATGAACACCCTGCAGCTATAGGTATTGTCAAACACTTCTTCAAATCTCGGAGCTACAATGGGGCGTTGCTCGGCAATCATCTTCTTCACACAACAAAGTATTAGATCCATTCGCGGGCATACTGTTCCAAAAAGCGTCTCGACTGGAACTAAGTTGTACGGGATGAAATATACAAGAGCTTTATATATCCCAAAACTTTCACACATTATTCTGGTAAGACATGCATAACTTCAGAACTACAAAAGATATCAACTCCAAACTTGCAGTGTTTATGGATTACACATGAGGGCACATTTTACAAGTAATTTTAATCATGTGCGTGGCCACCGCGTATGAACATAAGCCTTTACAACTGAAACCTTCAACATCAACAAGACTGATCGACATCTTAATGCGGTAAATAGTTCAACACGATATCCACTTAGTTTCGATCACTAAATGATACTATATTTAAAGTAGTTTGCTAAATGTTTATATATTTTCTTTGCCTTATTTATTATTAATATTATTTTCATAAAACTATTTTTTTTTATTTTGCCAAAGACATTTCATGCAGCTAGCTTTAAAATCTAAAGTTATGTCATATATTTAAGCTAATTCATTAGACGCTATATGAGAATAGAGATTAAAAGTCAGAAAATATAGACCTCACGAAATCTTGAACCTTGATTGCAAATTATAATCACAAACTTACAGGTGTGTGTGTTTAAATCACACAGTTTGTTATGAAGTTGACTTTGGTTTACAGTGAGAATATAGCGGATAACAGATTCTT
>JAGDQP010074145.1:0-10303 GCA_022664845.1 Lepisma saccharinum | reverse complement strand
GAACTTGTCCAAATACTTCTTTCTTTCGTTTTATATAGTTTCCCTATCTATAAATGGTATTAGAAACTCAAAATTACGATATTAACGGCAAACAATAATTGCATCCAAACAGCAGTTTGAGGGATATATTTCCAAGTGCAAGTCTACTCCTACTTTTGTGTGAGTTCTTCTTGTCGCTTATTTTTCTTGTATATATTTCTTTTTCTTAAATTATGTTTATATATGACAAAATCACGATGAATGATCCTTAACCTTCGGAACGCTATGATAATTTCATCTCACGGATCGTCAAGATGAGTTATTTTCGAAGCATGTATATTTTTCTTATGAAATAAATCACTTGTTCAAAATCAAGGTATACATAGGTAAATAGGTATAGATAAATAAATACTATATTGAGTATGGGTGTATTCATTGTATAGTATTTACTTATTGTATTTTATTTTTTCAAGTAGGTACTACAAAACAATGAAACATACAGATAAAACTAATACATCATATTAACCTTGCAACCATTTTCATTGCTGCACAAAAATAAAGGTACCATGAGTCACTTATTTACACATATAAAGTACGACATATAAAACTATTAGAATCAAACTACCTTCCTCTTTCACTCTCATATGTAAAGCACACCGTATCTGTTGTATTCTGATTCTTGCAAATGAAGCGATTGCATTACGGACAGTATGCGGAGTACAAAGAATTTCACTCTTCCATTTACTGACTAATGGACAAAATAATATTTTGACTGTTTAGGTAATTTTTGATCCGTTCTGAGGAATAAACGACAGAAAATACGTTTTCATTTTTTCTTTCATTCATTTTTCCTTTCTTCACTTTTTTTTTTACTAAATGGTCTTTATCGATGTTATGCACGAAACTCCAGAAACAACACAAGTAATGCACGAATTAACTCCTTTACTCAGTCGAGGGGGTATTATACGTGATGTAATTTATATAAGTACTGTAGCACACAAGTTTGAGGGAGGAATTTTTCAATGAAATAGATTTTCCTAGCGGAGATAAGATTTATAGAAGGATAAAACAAATGACAATGTATTGTAGAAACAGGAGAACCGGATTCACCTTATCATTTGGGCCACCCCATTAGGGGGGCCCACCTCAACTTTGGGAGGGCCAGGGCCCCCAAAGCCCCCCCGGGATCGGCGCCCTTGGGTGGGTAGCTAGTCAGGTTAGAATCTCCCGTTTTTCATTCCGTCTCTCAAATTATTTCTTCCTCCTTATTTCGTGTTTTCTGCTTTAATTACTCGTTCTACATATAATATGTGTGCTGCAATTGGAACTAGAAATAATAATCCTTAATTCCGGAGAATTTTTAAAAGCTGCTTAACAGAATGCAATCTATTACCTTAAATTTGCTTTGAGGTACCTCAGACTTCCAAACGACCAGGTCGTGTTGTTGAATATAATATATTTTAACAGTAATGTGCTTAACTGCTTTAGACGTCACCGATTCTAAAAATAAGTAGATAGGTCGCAAAACGTACGATTAGACTTCCTGGGGTCGCAAAGTGCACGATATTCTGTATAGTCACAAATAGCATGGACGCAAACACGCACAGACCCTATCTATGTACTTTCTCGAGATGTCCTAAGCAAAGTAGTGCATACATAAGTAATTCCACCTGTGATTAAGAATGGAAGAACAATAAGTTATATGTGTGTTTATTTACATAATTTATCAAAATAAGGAATAAATATTAATTGCTGTGTTGGGGATTTCATCTCTAAACGATATAAAGAATGAAATATTGATACTTCGTATTCCAGTCTACTTATTGAACTGAGTTATTGTTACATATATATTTAAAAACGACTAGTATTCCTTCTTGAAGTCTTACAACAGAAAATAACCAGAAGCGTTAAAATTGAATTGTGATGACAATTTTTAACTTCAATTCAAACTACTCTGACAATGAGACTTCGTAATAGTGAACAGATAAAAGGGAATTTGTTGCTGGGTTAATCGTACCATGTATTTCTTTGTTGTATTGAAATCAAAGCGCACTGTACACGACTTTATTAGGTAACAGATCAGTCATGTGCTAGAAACGTCTGTACTTATTACCAATGAGATTGTTTACTTAAAGCACGTTATATATGCCATCATCATGCACTCAACCCATTCGCTTTTCATGTCTTATTCGCTCAACATATTAAATATTGCCGCAATAAAGACTTCTTTTAACTTTCATTTCTAATTTTTATCTATCGAATTGGTGTTATATATTATGTTCTAAAATTGAATATGAGGATCTTAAGCCTAACATATCTTCTACTTATTGAAGTTTGGTACTAAAATTATCGACAGAAAAGTGCCGAATACGAGGTTCAATTTAGACAGGCTGGAATATTATAAAGGGTGCTATGTTAAATGAACCTTTTACATTTGTTGATCAATTTTATGCACCGCTTCCTAACACACCATGCTGTAAATTTGAGAAATGTTCGACTTAACAAAAAGAAAGTCCACTCTCAGCATGTGAATAAAACAAATCATTTTGTTGGGATTCTTCACAGGTTCACGTAACTTTTATCCAAATATATTACGTTTTCAAGGATAAGGCAACCAAACATTTGATGATAGTAGTGCATGATACTTCAAAATTCAGACATCGCTTCAAGACACCTAGCTTAAAATTCAACAGATATGCAAGCCAAAATTCGAATAGAGACAGCTGTTTTGATACTAAAGCCACCACAAGGACCAAACGAAGTCCCTAACACACAACAGTCCTCAAAGGTACCCAACGGGTAATAATCATTACCTCAATGTTATACTTTTTTATTTAGAGAAGTACACTGTTAATATTTCAAGGATTGGGGCGTGTGCACAGACTTCACTAACACGTCTAGCAATAAGTACAGCTCAATGTAATAAGACGTTAGTTAAAAGCCAGTACACTTGTATTATTTCCGTTGCAATTTTGTTGTTATGCAAGTATTGTTATCCGCTTTAATATTACACCTCCCAGTCTCATGTATATGCTTTGCAACCACTAGCGCTAAACAAATGCATGTAAATATAAAACTCAAGTTCTAGATTGCCCTAATTAGGATTCCCTTCCCAATCTACATTTGTTGGTCCGTATTAGACAGGATAGATAGACGCGTACATGCAAACAGGATAGATTACATTGTAAAAATGTATATTATTTTGGATTTTCAATCACATTTTGTACCCCTTACATGAGACAAGTTCTTATAAATTATTTATACTATCACTATTTTAACACGTTTGGTCAAACTTTCGTAAACATTCTCACGTAAGGTAATGATGGACGAGGGAATCACACATGGGTTTACGATATATATAATAAAAGCGAAGGAAATACCAACCACTACAATAACGCGAAACGCAACGCCACACGCGGGTTCAAAAACAAAAAGCGAGAATATATGACGCAGAAGATTTAGGAGATAGAGGAAAACGCCAAGACAAATAACATACGAGCTCTATACAAAGGGGTAAATACGTTAAAAAGAAAGTTACCAGCGAAGGTTAGGAATGATTAGAAATGAACGTGATCTTCAGGCGGATCCGACTAAAATTCGTGATATGTGGAAAAGTTATTTTGAAAAACTTCTTAATGTACACAACGGGGAACAAAACCAGGAATTTGAAATCCATACCGCAGAACCGTGGATAGCCGAACCTAGCGAGATTGAGATCGAAATGTTGGTAAAGAAATTTGAAAAATTTCAAATCCCCATTAACAGAGAATATTCCAGCCGAATTAATTAAAGCGGGAGGAACGGCACATAAATTGACAATGGCTATATGTATAAAGCAGAAGCTTCCAAAAGAATGGGAAACCTCAATAATAGTCTTGATTTACAAAAAGCGACAAATCAGACTGTAATAATTACCGCCCGCATTGGTCTCCGTGGTAGCTTATATTTATTTATTTTTAAATTTTATTTTTTAAGTGTATCAGACAATTATTTTTATAACAAACAATCTGACATTCATCATTTCAGTTAAACACAGCAATGTTATGTATACTGGAACTTACGATTCTTTGGACAACTGAAACATAGCATCTCGGTCTGAGAATGATAGGACTTACAAAATAAGTTTTTCTGTGGATTATTTGCTGCACTGAGATTTGCATGAACCAATGGAAACGCTTCTTTAACTGACGCTTAAGAGAATGTTATTGGCTAAAATTTTTGCGGCTTATTTTTGTAGCGAATACAATTTTCGTTGTCTTGCACCCTGAGTACTCGAGGGATTTTGTGGAAATTTCTGTGTGATGCAGCTGGTAAAGGCACCTAAAAGAACTGTTATTTATATTTTGTTTGTACTCAATTCCTTTTCGGCCGACGTGCAATATAAACCATACTGGCGACAAGAATGGACGCTTTTATTTTTCTTTTCAAAATACTCGTTTCTACAATGACTTGTATTGAATACTGCAATAAACCAGAAGAGTCGTTATGATAAGACATTGAAAATAGATTTCTAGGTTGTATTGTCTGTATTGCTAGCAATTAGGATATTTTGTAATTTTGCTTTTAAGCATTATAACCGAACCTCAAATATATACTTGTCTAAGGCGCTTTAGGGACTCACAGAAGAGGTTTTATTACAAACTTGTCCATCTTACGGTATTTTGTTACTTGTACGGGAGATAATTCTAAAGAATGAAAAAATAGGAAATATGCGGTTTATTACAAGCTAGATCAGAAACAGAAATAATTACTGGTCAAGGCGAATAGAAGGAATGATTTTATGACCAATCCATTAAATTGAGAAACTTAGATTTATGATGTTATTTACAAGGTATGGATTTTTGGTGGATTACTTGAAGAAGAAATAAAATAATGTAAGATGGGTTTATTACTTTGAGGAAGAAATCAGTATTTGAACCTTTAAGTAGTGCCGTTGGTTAAAGATGGTGTAGGGAATTCTCGAACAATTTTAAATTGGGAAGCAAGACTTCAAGAAAAAATATTAGGTCACTGAAGAAAAAGAATATTCTAGACAATTTACACTTTTATAAATATTTGCAAGTGAGGCCTGTGGATTTATTCTTTATTCAGCTTCATTTTCGAACTGTGTAGACGAATTCTTGTTCAGCAAATTTTGTTCTGTGCTTTGAATCTACGGTTATATTATTAAAGAAGAAGTAAGCAATGTTATTTATTTTCTAATCATTTTTATATTTTATTAGATCTTGAACCGGTAACTTTTGACTTTGTTATATTATACTTATTTTTGAAAATCAGAAATATTTGTTTCAACCTTAATTCAAATCTGCGATTTCTTCTTTCATTTTAATTTTTTAAGTGTGACGAATTATTTCGTTCATGTTTATCGGAAATGATCGCTTGCAGGATTCGAACCCTGCAGATTTGAGTGACTGGACCTTTGCTACTGTTAATATTTTGATTATGGCCTGCAGAACTGAAGTTTGAATAAGAAAGGGGAGAGTATATTGCAAATGATTTTAATGTAATTTTTGATTCGTAATAATTTAGATTATCTCTTGGCAAACTATTTACGAAAATTTGATGTCAACGTCGGGAGTGTTGGACATCAATCGAACTTAGAACAGACATGCTAAGGCAACGGAGGAATTGAAATAAAATATAGTTTTATCTTTTAAAATTACATTAATTTCTGTGGCTAAAATTATTTTTTTGCTCTCCGCAATGTGAAACTATTACTTTAGCATAAAACTTCAGTGACTTGTCCCATTTGGAAATAGACTATTTTTTTCACTGATGATCAGCAACACAAGTCGAACTTGCTTGCCTACAGCGTGTTAATGAAGACTGGGGAAATGCTTGCTAAATTATTTCAATAATATACTGATGATAGATATTCTACAGGAAGGCAGGTTTTGACCTGAAGGTCAAGGTGAACGAATTGTGATTTAGCAGTGTTTTGTATTAGTAGAAGATATTGCCCTAAGATCGAGACACAAACATTATCATTGATAGTTTTGTTGTTTGCGCTGCTTGGAAAATTAAATATATTTTTGTGTGAATGGGGACGAAGACATATTTTTCAGTTATAGTTGAATGTCTAGTCATTTTTTTTAACTTCTGAACCTGTCTGACAATTACGAAGCACACTTTGATACTAAATTTGATTGTAATAGATAGGTCAAAGTAGAAATTTGGCGAAATTTTCAGAGAACAGTTTAATTGCTATCATTTTTATTGATACGTTTGTGAATATCATAATGTATGATCCGAACTAAAAGTCATTCCAAAAAAATCCTGAAACCGAACCCTGGACCACTGCCAGCTGTGTTCCTCAACAATTATACACAGAGGCTATTTGGAATTAAATATAGCTTGAGCGGGCTACATATATTTTTGACAAGCTAGGAAATGAGATGTGATGGATTTTGGCTTTTTTGAAATTTGATTGACATTAGTCTGGAACTAAGAAGATTTCAGTTGAAGTATGTAAAAGATTAACACATACTCTTTCAATACATGTGAGACTCCATTTTGTAGTCCTGAGATTAAAAATTTCGGCAGAGGTAGGTGCAAACTCAAGAATTTAAAGTTTGAAACGGCAAAATATACTTGCTGTACACTTATTAGTCACATTTTGCTAAATCATTCCGAATGCTTGTTTTTCAAGAGAATTGGAATATATTCAGGCGATCACTTTAATTTTGAAAATATTTATGAGTTACACTAGTACGAGGCTGTGTTATGCACAAGAATTATCAATTTATGGAAGGCCACCAAAACTGATAATACGTGCAGAATACCCCCTTATTTCATTGATCCTGTTAGTAGAATACAAACTGAATTTTGGAAACAATGTTTCTGTTACCTCGAAATAAGACCCATATGCAGATACTAAGACTATAATTTTATTTTTCAAATTATTATTATCGATCGAATCGTTTGTGGTTACCGGTTAGAACGATCAGTTGTGAAATTAGGTGAGTTCCTTAATTAAATATCATTGGATTTGAAATCTAGTTTTATTCCACATTGACGGCTATGCAATCGCTGTTTATAATTTTATTGACTAGAAAGCAACCTTGGCAATGGCGGTGGATCACTGTGTTTATAAGCAGAACTAAATGTTTGGTCTATTTCGTAAATAATATCTGATTTGTGAATATTGTGCAGGATCTCTAAACATTGTAGAGTTCACTTAAAAATAGGACCAGTAAAAAGTTGAGTTATAACTTGCTACCGAAATATTCTTCATTTATGGCCTTTAGGTATCTCAGACTCAGGCCGAGAAGGTAAGGCAGTATGAAGTTAAATCATAACTTGTTAGTGAAATATTGTTTATTTATGGCCTTTAGGCATCTGAGACTCAGGCCGAGAGGGGGTAAGGCAGTATAATGTGGAATCAAGACTTATTGGAGAGATATTATTTATTTATGGTATTTAGAAAAGTTTGCCTCAGACCGTAGGGATTTTTAAAATGATCATATTTTTATATTCTTTATTAGTGGTGGAATGAAGAGAGTGAGAGAACATATAATTATTGTATATTACGAAGTTAAAATGTTATAAGCTGAGTTCGACCCCAAGCACGAGAGCTAAATGTTGAGTTCTATTTGAAGTGAACTTATAAAAGTGAAGTGAATAACACTGAAATATAGACTTTTAGATATTATTCATAAAACGTATACTTTTATACAGTTATGGCAGACCGAAATATGTTTACTGAATTATCGGATTCACTTGATTCATTATGCCTTTAATCTAACTTTGGCTTAAACAATAATATAAAGAATTGATCCTTACGTCTTTCTTTGAAACTCCCTGTACGTTCTTTCATTATTTTAAAACCAGTCAAATTTGTGTATATTTATATACTGCATCCGATTTAAGAGAACAATTTAATTATTTATTTATGGTCTGAAAGCAACTTTGACTTAGATCGAATGGGTAGTTTGAGAGCAATTACTTGACAGTTATTACAAAGTTAGTCGGCATATATATACTGTATATATATATAATAGAAATGTCATAAACTATGGGGAAACTTGGCAGTTGCGGTCAATAGCCCGACACGGAGCAAGATAAGACAAGTTGTTTTGCACCGTTAGGCCTGGGGGGAACATGTTGTTTCCTGATGGAAATTGTCAGTTGAAATTTGATTTCGTATAGTTTATATTGTATAGAAATACAAAAATAGAAATATCCACGTAATAGGCAGCTCGCAAACTATGATTTGCTGCTTTATCATCCACCAGTCTAACATAAAAACTTAACTTGCATAAAATATATTTTGTATGAAAATTCAAAGTAAGAATAATCATGGTTAAGGCGAGTCAAATGTTTTGATTTATGACGTAGCGCCAAGCGATTAACACATTAATACGGAACTAGAATAAAAACAACAGACATATACAACATGTATCTTAAATAAGAACAAAAAATAATATTGTTATTATTATTATTAATAATAATAATTAACTATAACAACACCTAAACATCGACTAGTAATACTGCACCAACCCAAACACATGTGACTGTGCATCATCAGTTTGCTAAAACATTTACTTGGAACGGCCACCGCCGGCAGTTTAACGAATGCCAACCGAAAACGATAACGTTTTATACCTGACGGAAATAATCTATACAACAATGGGAGTTACAAACCTACTCGATCCGATAAAGTTAAAATTTTATGGTAGCTAAAGGAGGTGTGACCTGAGACGGGTGCAAAAGTTTATTCACTAGCCTACAATTTTTTCATATGTTAACAAATGCAGGCCCTCCTTGTAAAGTGAAAATCTCCGAAGGTACACAATTATTATTAAAATGCTTAGTTGCGCATATTTTAGCGATTTAATTAATTTTTTTTGACAATTTAACTTTATGGGTTCCAACTTTTCTGCAACTTTGTGACAAATGAAAGGCTTAATTTCTAAATGACTTAAGATTTTTAAAT
The DNA here is from genome assembly GCA_022664845.1 of Lepisma saccharinum. NCBI lineage: Eukaryota > Metazoa > Arthropoda > Insecta > Zygentoma > Lepismatidae > Lepisma > Lepisma saccharinum. Next base: position 1,389 of record JAGDQP010074145.1, on the reverse strand, counting down.
TTTTCTTTGCTTCTGATCGAGTGGAAAGTGGCCTTTGAATAATTTTATTGAGCAATAGCTATTCCACATTTTATTTAAAACACATGAAAGCAGTCAAAATACTGAATAGTTTCCTGAAATTGGAAAATCTAGGTTCGGATATTATTGGATATCTATTAGCTGTCCTCACTTAAATTGGATCTTTTTATCATAATACTGTTTAAATCAATGCTCTATAGTGTGAACAGGAAAGAAGGAAGTAAAAATGAATATTTCTGTGTTCTAAACATATATTGTAGCTTTTTCGAGATTTTTGCTTGAATTTTTTAGTCTAAACTCTACTGATAAATGGCAAAGTCCGAAAATGAGTACATGTGGTTGGTGCATATAACTGTTATAAATCACTGAAAAGAGAGCAGTTTGGCTAAACTCTTATCAAAATAACAATTCCAACTAGCACTTAATATCCATATACAATAACTCATGTGATTCGCTTAGCATTTTACAGACTTTTACGAAAGTCTTAGACTGAAATTCTTTATGTAGCAATAAACATATGCTATACGATTTTATTTAATTTATGGTAAATACAGAATCATTACTTCTTAAAGAAACTTTCTACTCCGAAATTATTACTTTCCGCTAAAGTTACAAATAGTGAAACCAAATAATTAAAAAAAATGTTTCCTACACTTAATTTCTCAATCAAGGTTGGCAGTACTTAATATTTTGTTGAAATTGAATTGTCTTTTCTGAGAAGTGAGGTCATTAATTTTTTTGTGTAAACTGTGAAAGAATTACTGTTTAATAAACTTTATATACGATCAAGTTTTAACGCAAATAAAAAAACATCAGTTTTGTGGTTTTATTTCGACGAAGAAGAAGATTTCAAGCAGCCAGTTATTCTTAAGATGTTCAGTATACCTTCGTGATGATTCACATAGGCTAGATTTCTAGGAAGTACAGTTAGAAGCGATTAATCTATAGTTGGTAAAGAGTAGACTGTTTAAAGATATTTGCAATGCAGTATTTTCAGAATATTCTTAGAATATACTTATTCCTGGAATTATTCATAATCTTTCTAAACTAAAGTAAATCCTTGCAATAAAGTTCAGTAATTAATACATTTTGAAATTCTTCTCATAAATAAAAAGTATCATAGATTATTCGAAATAGATTGAGAATATATCTCTAAATATATTTCAGGAACTCATTATCGAAAGAACGTTTTAAATAAATGATTTTCTAGATTATTCTGCTTCCATATAGTTAGGCCTAGCTGCGTTAAACTTAGCACAAACGTATCCGAGACTACAATATTACAAGACTACAATATATTACAATATTGTTAAGATCACCCTGGAATATGGCGTCATTGTCCGGGAAACATATATATATATATATATATAT
>JAGDQP010074144.1:0-10304 GCA_022664845.1 Lepisma saccharinum | reverse complement strand
GTTTCATTCTTGAGGCTTCCATTCTCTCTGTACAATTTTTTTATTTCTTCCTCCAATTGAGTTATTTTTTCTTCTACATCCAATCTTCTATGTTCATTTTGTTGACTAATAATTTCTAATTCCTTGATCCTAATGGCTCCGTCGATAGCCTGTTGTTTCTCTTCCTTCAGTTTCCTTTCCAGATTTTCGATCTCATTCTCTCTCTCCTCCACTTTAGTTTGCCACCTCACCAATTTAAGTTCCTCTCCTCTTAATCTGTCATTTTCTTTGCTAAGTTTGTTGTTGTTTCTCTCAAGTTCTTCTATCTTTCCTTCCAGGTAAGCAACGCGTATCCTTAACTCTGTTGTTTGTTCCTGATCCTTGTGTCTTTTGCTCGCTTCTTCTTCCTCCGGTGTTCTTACTCTCTTCTTTCTTGTTTCTGGGTCTTCTGTCATAGTTGGTGTTCCAATCTCTTGGACGTCCATCGCCTCCCCACGGGACAGGCTCAATTTCCTTACCCTTCTTAACTCCATCGAAGTTTCTGATGCCTTATTTGCCTCTTCCCATTCGGCATTTACTTCTGCTACTATCTTGTCCTCCAGTTCTTTGTCCTCTTTGGATGATCTTGATTTATTTGCATTTATTTCTTTTTTTTTAATCTTTTCTGACCACTTCAGCTTATATGGATTAGTTGCTGATATTTCCTTCCCGTCCGAATTTCGAAAGTTTCTCCACTCGGTTTCGAGCTTCTTCATTCTGGATTTATTTATGTCCGTGTATTCCATTATGGCTCCCGTCGACAGCCTTCTTTTTGATCTATCTGTCATATCCGAGTTCACAGATTCGTAACCGTACACGCACTGGGTTGTCAAAGGGGATGCAAGAAAAATCAATATTAATTTCTGTTCATTTAATTAAGAAGTTATATGAGTTATATATTATGATTTTTTTACAAAATATTTCTGCCAAGCAGGAACCTAGCAATATTACATATTTACATTTTACGTATACGAGGGTTATCCAGAATGTGAGTTCCGATGTACTATAACAAGACGCAAAAGTACATTTATATTACCATTACATATTGTTTAATTTTGAAAGTTAACTCCAATTTCGTAAATTAGTTTGAACAAATAATTTTTAAATATTTGAATTTATATAAAATATATTAATAAAATATACTTAATTAATAAAAAATATAAATATATAGAAACATAATTTCTGGCAAAGAAATTAAGTTCAGAACATTCGGAAGGCCACCATCACAATCACTGCAGATCGTCATCATCAACTAGGTCTTCGAAATCATTGAAAAAGTCTGTATGAACTGCTTTCTCATTTGCCGCCAAACACACAAACAGGCCATCAGAACCTCCTACCTCTTCCATCTCCATGTATGGTCCAGCTCCTTCAGGAAACATTTGATCTGCTACAACGGTGTGCTTCATGTTAACGGTTATCTACTTATAATTATGGACAGTGACAAACGTTCCGTCAAATAAATCAAAATTACAGTAGGAATATCTCATCTAATTCCTTGCCTTTGGGTATGGCTCCCTGGATTGAAGAAACATTACCTCTTTCAAATGCCATGCTTATTCTTTGGATAAGAAAGGTGCTTGCTCTATCATCACCAGATGATTCTGTGATACGCTTACCTATTTCTTTTATGAAGTTGAGGCCTTCTTTCCCCCATGAACCACTGGATTCGATAGCAATGGGTATGAAATGGTACTTCTGTGCAAGATTATTATATTTTCTTCTTTTTTCCACTTCTTTTCGACTGGCGATATTTCCCGCCTGGATTGAGGAAAAAGGGAGGTTGGAAGGAGCGAACGTGTCTGAGCAAGTGAAGTCCCAAATTAACGGCTTGCCTCTCTTCCAGGGTAACAGAGTCATCCCGTCTGGTCTTTTACCGTCTGTTCTGCTACATCCAATAGGTACTCGTACTGCAGGAATGCCAGCTGAGATTAGTGCTCTCATTATAATGTCATTAACATTCGAGTGACGAGGATGTCTACCTGCGCTTTTGAAACAACAAAGGTCATGTAATCCTTTTTTATTTACTTCATTTTTACATGCCTGACATTTGTCACTTTCACAAATATCTGCACCCAGGCGAATTCCAACTGCTATTCGGAAACATTCATTACTGAGGTGAAGGCCGAGAGGGGGCGAAGGTAGAGCTTTGAGCCAAGCACCTGCTTCGAAGGAAGACGCGGCAATTATTCTGGCTTTGTCTTCTAAGTTTTCTGCAATCTGAAGTATAAAGGGGAGGTGTGATTTGATAATGGGTTCATCCCATGTAAATTGCTTTGATTTAGTATCGAGTTCGGGCAAGAATGATCCAACTAATATTGACCAAGTTGAAGAGCAAGTCTCAATCTCAGAATTCCCATGAGAACAGATATCATTTTGGAGAAGTGATACACCTCACCTCACCTCGGAGCGCAAGGCATGGGAACTGTAAAAGAAAAATCCCCATTGTTCTGGTCGGCATTTGAACCCGAGCCGTCCGATTAGTAGTCAGAGGTGCTAAGACTAATCTCAAAAGGCTTTTCACTGACTAACATTTAAGGTCAACTTCAATCACGGAGACTGCAAGAGATAATATTGCTAGAAGCCCTGGCTGAAGGGCACAGATATTGGTAGCAGTGGTGACCCTACGTTGCTTGCGCTATCAAATTAAAGGTGCAGTTATCCTGAATCCTTTTAGAAAATGTGGAATTCTTCATACCAGTGCTAATACTGCAAACGGTTGCCTCATATACCTGTAATTCTAACAAGGGAAGGGTCACTCAGATCACCCCGAAACCCTACTTCAAATTCCGTACACAGGTAGATCAGCCACAAAAAGATTACCACACAAAAAATTAACTGCCATTGAATAAAAGGTAAAGTTTGGACGTGGTCAGTGCTTGTCAAAGTTCCAGAACTGCTCAATATCTCGTTTATAATGTTTTGTTTGAAAGCTTGAAAGTGACAAAAGTTGCAGAAAATTAACAAAGCTATCGGATGGGACCCATTAAAATGTGTGGGGACCTATTTGATTTTTTAAAATTCGAATCTCCATCTTTTATTGCAGATTCTGTATCTATGAAAAAAAACTAAATCAGAATATGTCCTGCTCATAACTGTAGGATATGAGTCCTGGACCCCATAGGGCAGAAAGCATACAATGATGAGAAATGTACAAAGTTCAGGAACGGCTAAATATGTCAGTTAGAATGCGTATTTTTAAATTAAAAGAGACAAATGTTTCAGAAAAGCAACAGAGTCATCTGACGGGCGGGTCTATCAAATATTAGCCACTTCTCTTATTTTCTTGTAATTTCGTAGAATCTATCGAAAATGGAACAAAATACTCAAGCTTCTTCTCTTTCTTATCACTCATGTAAAGGTTGTTTATCACTGTCAAACTTTTCCTATGGTGGCAGCACCATCCGTTTACTCCTTTCCTGTTGTTCCACAGTATTGAAGCAGTGTCCGATTTGTTATAAATTACGAAGGGGAATCCTAAAACTAGTGGATGCCTACAAGTTTCAACATAATACCTTTTTGGTGAAAATACATAGATTTTATCCCTGATTGGGGTGATACTTTATTGCTTCTAAAAATATTTAGAATATGTTAGTATTGTCAAGCGGAGCAAATGACTATCGCAGAGTATTTTATATAAATAATGGATTAGGAATTATGACATGTGAATAAAAGTAGTAGATAGTTAAACGTACACTCTACTATCGTGAAATAGATGTATTTCATAAATGAACTTCCATGCAGAAAAAACGCATTCTAACTGACATACTTAGCGTTTCCGTAACTTTTAGCTCTTGTCACCACTAATCTGCCTTCCGGTCCTGTAGGACCCAGAACTTACATCCTACAGTTATGAGCAGGACATATTCTTATTTATTTTATCCGTATATACAGAATTTGCAATAAAATTGGGGATTCTCATTTAAAAAATCAAATTTGGGTCCCACATATTTAGATTGGCTAGCCCATCCGATAGCTCTGTTGATTTTCTGAAACTTGGGTCTCTTTCAAATTACAAAAACGCATTCCAACCGTGATATTTAGCCGTTCCGGAACTTTTAACACTTCTCACCATTAATTTACTTTCCGACCCTGTAGGGCCTAGGGCTTACATTCTATAGTTTTTAGCAGAACATATTCTGATTTAGTCTTTTCCATAGATACAGAATCTGCAATAAATTATGGTTATTCCGATTTAAAAAATCAAAGTTGGGCCCCGTGGGGCCCAAACAGGCCCCACACATTTTAATGGGGTAGCCCATCCGATAGCTTTGCAACTTTCGTCGCTTTCAAGTTTTCAAAAAACGCATTCTAACCGAGATATTAAGCAGCTTTGGAACTTTGACAAGCATTGTATAAGAGACCGTGTCCAAACTTTACTCTTTTATTCAAAGGTCTTGCACTTCAAAATGGCAGCTAATTTTTTGTGTGGTAATCTGTTTGTGGCCGACCTGCATGTGTACGAAATTTGAAGTAGGGTTTCCTAAACATTTTGTAATATTCTCCTAAACTACTGTGATCATGTAACTTCATACCAATTTTGGTGTTTCTAGATCAAACGGTGTTGAAAATCGATTTTTGGGGTCAACCCTTTTATACACAAGATGGCATCTTTAGAGACTTTTTTTTACAAATATCCGTAACCTACTAGTGATATTGTACCTCCATACCAAATTCCATTTCAATATCCCAAGAGGTTTAGGCTGTGTATTCTATACAACAATGTGTTTGGCAGCCATTTTTGACTCGAGATGGCAAATTTTTCAACAATTTGTAATGTTTTCCTAAACTACTAGTGCTCATGTACCTTCGTACCAAATTCCGTATCTCTAGCTAAAACAGTGTGGAAAATGGATTTTTAAGGTCCTCCATTTTGTATCAAAGATGGCGTCTTTCAATACCTCTCATAATATTTTCGTAACCTACTAGTGATGTTGTACCTTCATAACAAATTCCATTTCTGTAGACCCAGCCGTTTAGGTTGCGTATTCTATACAACAATGGGTTTGGCGGTCATTTTGGACCCAAGATGGCATTTTTTTGGGTCTAGGTCAGAACCCCCAACGGTCAGAAACCCCAAAAGTAAAAACGGTCAGAACCCCCACACAAACGGTCAGAATCCCCACAAAACTGCCCAAACCCTCAAACACCCAAATGGTCAGAACCCCCAACGGTCAGAAACCCCAAAACTAAAAACGGTCAGAACCCCCACACAAACGGTCAGAACCCCCACATACATGGTCAGAACCCCCACACACATGGTCAGAAACCCCACACACATGGTCAGAAAACCCACACAAACGGTCAGAATCCCCAAATACGAAAACGGTCAGAACCCCCCACACAAATGATCAGAACGCCCACACAAACGGTCAGAATCCCCACACACATAAACGGTCAAAACTCCCATAAAAACGGTCAGAAAACCCAAACTTGAAGACGGTCAGAAGACCCACATGACCAATGAGATCCCAACGCAAACGGTGAGAAACACCACACAAACGGTCAAAGCCCCACACGAAGGGTCAGAGTCCACAAATGCAGAAACTCGCCAGAAGAGTTAGATTAAACTGTCGATCAACCCTAAAGTTTAGAAAAATATATTTCAAAATAAAATTAGCAATGTAATAAATAAAAAGAAAATATCAGAAATGTTTTTGATATTCAATTTTGGTAAACGTGGTATGGGAACACTGACGGTGGCAGATTTCTTCGTTTGTGTGCCATGATAGCGATGGGCAGAACTGGTATTTTCTCGTAGCAGTGATAGCAGTATATGCTATATGTAAATGTTTGTTTAAAATAACAGTTTACACCACAGTTTAAAAAATGTTTTTAACTGGTAGTTATTTATTCCCATCGTTAAGAAGTTATCTTAGCTACCTGTAGCCTGTTATGAGTGCAGTATTACATGTTAGATATGGACTTGGGCCACGATTATGGACTGCTTCTGGTATAACGATGGGTAGTGACGATGAGATTTATCTTCCCTCAACCAATCAGGCTGTTGAGCTCCCTGCAGGAACGCCCAATACGTTAAGGATTGAATGGAACTTGAATCAAAAGAACATCAGTAAAACTATTCGTCAAATTGCGTATTGGAGGAGCATCATGGAAAGCGACGAGAGCTTAATCCAGGAAAAAGAAGAGGAAATCAAATCGCTATCATTAAGTAGTCCTTTCAGCAAAACGTCCATGCTGCCGTTTGTGGTACAAGCAGCCAATAAAGACGAGAATGAATTTTTAGATGAGAGCCTACGAAACGCGTACCACAGTTTGAAATATGAAAAACGCAAGCTAAAACGTTACAGAAACAGAAGAAATCAATTGTTGTTGCGAATAGGTTGTCCAGGTATTGCTTCAGCAGCAGCACCTCCGCCACCAACTGAACCACCAGCTGAGGTACAACAAGGAGTTCATGAACTAGAACCCGCTGAACAACCACCACCTGCTTTAGCACCAGCATCAACGGAAGGACAACCAATTGCACAACAAGATGATGATGAAAGAAGGAAGAGGAGAAGAAGAAGAATGATAATTATTGCTGCTACTTTTGGAACAAGTGCATTGTTCCTGTATCTAAACCACAGAAGGGCCTTATAAAATATAAACAACTTGACATGTGTTATGGTTTCCTGCAAATCTACTAGCCTGATCAAAATTTAAGTCAACTAAGATCGATCTGTTCTGATCGATGACATTTTTTAGAAAAGAACATGATTGAATTTTGTTTCATTGCTACTTTTGGATCCGTGCTAATTGAAGATGGTACAGAATGATTCTTTACATAAGAAATACTCAAGAAAACATCTCATCAACCATCTTTGTTAACAGAAAAAACAACTATATTTTGGAAACCTTACATTTGTATTGTCAGCAAAATTGTTACATGCAGTTGATTATTTTTGGAAAGACAAACCAATTGAGGGGAGATACTATATGTTTTTGTATTTTGCACTTTTCTTAATTCTTTCCTTGTTCTTAAAGTTCTTAATTCTTATTGTTCAATTATTAGTTATGTTCATTCTTTCTTGTTACATTTCCCTATTTTTTCATTCATTATTCATTTAATTAATTTGTTCACTCTATTTATTTTGCAAGTGCAATAATAACTTGACATATTGTAAAGTTTTTGTTATGTGAGCAAGTAAAACAAATTTTTTTTATTGTTTGTGATTACCAAATAAAACGTTAAAAAAAACTTTTTCTTCTGTCATACTTAAAAAGATTTTTATAAGTAATATCCAATGAAGTGAAAATTGGTTTTAAGTTGCAGCATTATTAATGGTAACTTATTGCAAGATGTAGGATTCCAATTGCTCCTACCTTGTTATGCAAAACACATTTGGCCTCACTATTGATAATCAGTAGGAGAATGCATTAAAAACTTTGTCACAGGAAGCGAAAAGCTATAGTTCATCACATCATTATGCAGATGAACTCATGCGGCTAATTTTCAAAATGTCGTCATTGAACTTTCGAATAAAGAAAAATCTTTTGTACCTCGGATTTCGGTTTTTAAGAAAAAAAAAAATAAGTTTTAAATTTGTGTTTCAACATTGACTTTTACCGTCTTTTCCATCAAAAACTAAAAATAAGAGAAGAAAAAAGATATACGTAATTGAACTGATGTTGAAGAAAGATTTGCAAGAAATAAAATTTGAAATACAAACAAAAAAACCTCAGCAGAAACTAAACATTTTTTTTAATGAGCTTTCAGAAAAAAAAAAATCAAGAAAAAATTCAAAACAAGTTTCTAAAAGTGGTTGAGGTGTCATTGGAAAGATCTCATTCCAATGTTTCCAACCGAACATTGATCATCGAAGATAGGATGCTTGTTGCCGAGGCTTGGGGTAGCACGTGTACCCCCCCCCCCCCCCCCCCGCCCCCCCCCACCCATTTCTTTAATAACTTGGTCAGAATTGCATCGATCTTCCTAGTTTTTTTTTTATTATCTCTCGAATCGCTCTTCTTTGCCAAGTAATCAATGCTTGTACTCAGTCAATTTTGTTCAGTCTCCTCCAGTTCCACAACTCGAAACGGTCACAGCTTAATTTATCAGCAGATGTGCATGGAATGCAGTTCTATTTTGATTCTGAACTAAATTAATTCCTACGATAAAGAACACGAAATCTGACAGAGCTAATTATTTGAGTTGTAAAACTGAAGTTTTCAAATATTTTTCCATTTTTTTAAATAAAATTTGTTTTCTTTTCTTTTCCTCTCTCTCAGACAAAAATCAACACAAATTATTCTTTCACAACGAGAAATTTATTTCCATTACTTACTACATGAATATCGTTCTGAGTGAACCATAGTTGCCAAGTAATTACACTAATAACACTATTCTTTTTTTTCTAATTTACCTTACGGTAGATATAAAATTTCTATTATTCTTAATGTTCATTTCTCAATCTCAACCAAATGCGTAAGAGTTCCGAAAAATACGGGACCCTGGCAACAGTGCTCACCACTCTACTTTTTCTCAAAACTCTGTTCCTCGTATTTGAATTGAATTTATTTTGAAGTCTTTAGGCAACTATGACTCAGGCCGTATGCATGATGATGGGATGAATTGGTGGAATGCAGAAAGTGAGAGGAAACGGGAGCACCCAGAGAAAAGGTACGCTGTGTTTGTCCACCACAAAGTACAAATGGTGGACCGATCAAGGAGGGATCGATCCGACAACCCCAAGCACCAGACATTAGCGCTCTGCCAACTGAGCCACCGTGGTTCTTCTGTTCCTCGTACCCAGTGGTTAACACCACAGACTTCGGAACAGTATTACCAGCCACCTGACTGAAGTTAAGCTGGAATTTTCTGTTCTACCAGACGAATGACAGAATGGCACCTCAGGTAAGGCCCTTACCACTCTCTTTCTCTTCTCTGGAAGTGCTCGCAGACGAAATTTGTCCCTCAGATGTGTGATGGGGTTAGGCTTCAGTTGTAGATTATATACACACCAGGAGCGGCTTGTAGCAGTGCGCAAAAGCGCACTGAACCCCCGCTAGATTAATTAAAAATATAAAGAAAAAATATCTTAATTTTAATGTTAATCACAAGACTGTTATAGTACACCTACGAGATATGCTTTCCAGCTTAACGTCGCTGGCTTGCGGGTTGCAGAGCATTTGAGAAAACGTGCGAATCCTCTCTCTGGGTTCAACCACGGAAATGTATCCTCTTGGAGGTTAGTTTCTGGGCTAGGGGGCAGAGATGTGCGGGAAGTCCTTTTGGCTTAAACACAGCCGAAAACGAGAAAATTGAGCATACGAAACACCATGCGCGCTGCTATTTCTGGGAAACAGAGCAGCGGGAAAAGAAAAAGAAAGTTTTCGTTCCGGCTGCAACAAAGTTCAGAACGGTTGCCTTCTGCTAGGAGGGAGGGTTGGGTTGGGTCACTCTCTGTATTTAGGTGCATTATTTTGCTAACAATTTCTCCACCCACCCACCCCCACACACACAGTCATAGTTACAAACTAATTTACTTTTTCACTGAATATGCTGGCCTTTAAATCTACTATAATCGGCCGCGAATTTATCCAAAAGCTGACTCGACTAGCAACATTTCTACGAAAGCAGTTGATAAACTACAGGCCCGTAGCCAGGATTTTGTTAGGGAGGACACAGATAAATTCTTCCTCACTCTGTCTCATATAACTTCTTAACCGAGTAGTTAACATAAATTTTGCACTTGGTACTGATGGTTCCGGGGTTGATTTTCGGTTCTAAGACAATTTAAGAGCTAGTTTCAAAAATAATTAACGAGTTCCAGTAAAAGTAATGTATTAATAATAATCAACAGAAATATGTAAAAATTCTGTACACGTTAATATGTGACTTTCGAAAAAAAAAACTACTAATAAATTGTTAGAAAATAAGCTATGTGCTCACAAATAAAAATGCCCGAGTCTTAAGAAGGGGGGTGGGGGGTCGGCACGTGCCCGTTGTTTTTTTTTTTAGTATTAGTGTCAGCTAAGCGTATGAGTTCATATGTGAGGAAAAAAATCGCACCGAGCTGGAAATCCTATACGTGCTGGAGGATTTCGGAAGTGTATCTGGTGCGATTCCTCTTCTGCAATTCATGCTTGAAAATAACCTCCAGGACACATTTTCCGAGTGCATAAAACTACTAGAAGTTATTGTGACTATTCCAATGACAACTGCAGCTCCAGAAACAGAGCGCTGCTTTTCCACGTTGAAGAGGGTAAAAACTTTTCTTCTAAGCTACGTGACTGAAGCAAGACACATCTTTAGCAATGCTTTCGATAGAAAAATGAACTTG
>JAGDQP010074143.1:0-10304 GCA_022664845.1 Lepisma saccharinum | reverse complement strand
GTTTGAGCATTGCGTTGAAGAGTCTAGTCAAAAGGACTAGCATTTTTCTAGGCAATCGTTTTCCCTAAAAATGGTCGGCGAAAATGGCCCTAAAAAAAGCAAAAATTTAGGACTTTGAAATCGATAAGTTGGGATTACTTAAAAATTTACTTTAAATCTCGTGAACTTTTACGTTTAGGCTGTCTGAAGACACCACATGTGCTGCAACAATCAGTACAGGCTCCGCATACTTCAGATCCTATTACTTTTCTGAATTCTTTCGCGAATATAGTTTTAAATATTTTCATACAACTTTGGAATCGATACGTGAGGTTACAGCAGTTTATTATTAACCCAAGTCCTGTTGTCCAGTGAGAAAGACTGCGCCAACAAATTGGTTATAGAGTGAAGGAGCAGGCTTTAATCACACTTCTTGTCCAGTTTCTATCTTGGCTGACGTTTTCTTCAGCTCCATCAAGCGAATGGAATAGCTACATAGTACGTAGAATAAGGTTAGAAACTCATATGGGTCCAGATGCGCTTACTTTGATGACAGATTTCTCTTCTAAAACTCAGTTCGTCCAGTCACATATCAAAGTTTCAATTTATCCAAGATATATTTTTTCGCTTCAGAGTATAAAATATAATCTCTGGCGTAGATGCGGGTGAAGGTTGTACAAAATCTCGAGCACTTCTAAAAAGTTTGGAAATCTGATATGCTTCCATTGTAGTTTGAAAAGGACATTTTACTTAGTTTCGCTGTAGAAAGTTTCAATTAGTGTAGAATATTTTATATACGAGGGAAAATTGAAATTCTTCTAATTTTGGGAGTCCTATTTTTTCGTATTCAGTGTCTTCAATTCAAAGATTAACGATACCTCAGACAACACTTTTTGTAGGTATTGGATATTCGAGACCCATACTATTTTTTCATACAGCTCAGTGACGTATCCAGGCTGAGAGTTCGTAAGTTGCGGACCTCTCCCAAATTCCGATATCTTTGTAAACTTAGCATAATTTTAGGTGTCATTGTGTATTTATTATCTAATTTCATATCCAGGCCCTCTTTGAAGCTTCAACAAATTTCCGAACACTCTAATAAAAACATCTGGATACATGCCTGCAAGAGCTTGTAATTGGATCTAATTTTCTGGATGTTTGTAGATATTTGCAAAGATTCTTTCGTACTCTGATTTACTTTAACTTCTTTTGTCTTTCTTCTGACAGTTTTTTTTTTTTTGTTCTTTTAAACTTTACAACATTATCTTTGGCATTATTCACAGCTTCTACTAAATGAAGGTTATCCTTTTGTAAGAATGTGTACAGCGGTTAATCGTAGGGAAATGCTAATTTAATCGAATAAAAATAGTCAAGATATTACAAATACAGTGAATTCATTACACGCCTTTAATCTGAACTTGTGACATTGTTCGATAAAGAAATTTGGACATTTTCTCCGAACACAAATTAGGTTAATTCTTTAATATGATGAATTATACTTTTATATCCGTTTTCTTTTATTTAGTAATTTCTTTATGCTCTATGCCAAAAAAATGCGCTCTCCGTAAGCAGATATAAAAACAAACTAAGGGTCATATTTAGAATCACTCCCAAATGGAAGGTGGGTCCCAAGAATGCTCTTGGGGGCCACCCACCTCTTGGGAGTGATTCATAAATATAACCATAAGTGTTCCAATGGTTCGTAAATAGTTCAGTACCAGTCGAATATGAATTGTCTTGAATACTTCTACATTGAGTTGTACGATGTACTTAAATTGCAGTAGAGTTCTGTCACATTAGGGTAACTCGGGAGAATATGAGCACGTGGGGAATATGAGTCAACTTAAACTTCAAGACAAATATCTCGAAATATAATTGGTGAAAACTGAGATATTGAGTTTGAAACATTAGAGAAGTTTCATTTGTGTAGCTGAATGACACTTGTTTTGGTCCGTGTATTTTGCAGTGAAATACTGGAGTTAGATGGTAAATGCTCTTCCATTTGTGTGCTTAAAATATTGCTGATCTTATTTTGTGGGTACAGTAAATAAGGATTAGTGAGAAAACCGCAAAATGCATGGGAAAGTTACTTATGCCTCTTGATAAGCACACCAAGAACTGCACATCGGAATGCCGACCATTATCGATTCCAGCATATGCTCATAGTGTAGTCAACCTACAATAATTATTAGTAACTGGGGAAAATGGGCAATTGCATTCAGGCTAAAACGGTCCCAGTAATTTATGTTCGGAGTACTTTGGTCCTCAAAGGTTGGATGATGTTATGTACCTATTGTTCAAAAATATGTACTTTACATTATACCAATTGATTTTACGTTTTTTCTGATTTGTGAATGCAAGGCATGCATTAGGAATTTTAGCAGTAAACTATTAACATTTTAAACTAGTGTGTTTTTAAAATAAAACGTACTATCACTAAAATTATTTAAATTTAATAATGACCTATGATTATTCAAATAAAATTGAAGTAGAACTATTGAAGTTTATTTTTCTTTTTTCAAGAAATAAATTCTTGGACTTTGTATTTTTTTTTCTGTTCCCTTCAATTCCATTTAACCATGGTCATATGTTACGTTATAAGTCACTCTTGTCTATATTAATAGTTGCCTAAAAGTTATAACTATCCTAATACGGTAAATAATAATAATTAAGTGATACTAAAACTGTTTCTGAAAACTCTTGTTGAAAATATTATGTAGCGCGTAGTATATCAGAAGGTGAACCACATATTTTCGAAAATATTTTCTACTGTGTGAAGTGTAGTGACATGCTGTTCGTTTGTTAAACTGTAATACACTTTTGATTTGATTTCCATACTACTGTATGACTGGCCCATTTTTTCTGAAATTCTACTCATATTACCCCTATTATTCGGGGTAATATGGGCCAATTGAATCTTCATAAACATTGATTATAGATCCTCACTATGATAAGCGACAGATGCAAATGGAAGTTAAAATGTTAGCAGACATATTGAAGTTTTACAGTCAACTTCTTGCGCATAGCTTTATGTAGGCCTACATATTGTTTAGAACCAGATGGCTCATATTCACCCCGAGTTACCTTTTGTCTTGAACATTTTTTAAATTTCCCAGCAAACTGCTATCAACGTCATATTCTTATCAAAATAAGAACTCACAATTAACACCAAAAATTATCGTATTTGATAAAACTGTTTTCGTTAAATCCCGACCTTTTTTCACAACTCTCCTTCCAACATCATCCTAGGGCAAGATCTGAACGTTGTTGCCGAGTCAGGTACAAACAGTGGAGAGCTTTCCCATATTAGTACGGGGACCATATTTTCTCAATCAAAATTCGGGACAGGTCTTATCATGATCTAATATCCCTCTGATTTTTGGGTGGTTTCAAAGTCGCTCCCTCCCCAAAAACAGTTTTCGTTCAGATCGTTTAGCACAAGTTTATAAGTTACATTTTATTAGGAACTACCTCTACTTCGAAAATAGTAATAATAAAAAACAAAACAAAACATTAGAACTTTGAAATTAGTAGGAACTTGATCACTAAAAATAAAGCAACAGTATCTAATGCGTTTTACAAGACAAGTTCAACGCCTTAATAATTGACATGTGCATATCAACCATATTTTTTAATTTATTTTTCAAAAATATTTAAATTTACTGTAAATAAACCGTTACCCACTCATTTTTGTTAAAAATCAAAACAATTTAATACCAATATACTTCAAATATTCATATCAAATAAAACTATATACCCATCTTTGATGAAATTCGGGACTTTTCACATCTCCTTCGGGACATGACCCTAAAATTCGGGACTGTCCCGAAAAGTTTGGGACGCATGGTCGCCGTACATATTGGTCATATTTCGTCTCATCCGCTAATGCAGAAAAACATCTGCATATTCAGATAACAAACTCCTTAAGTGATGCTGATTTCAATCATTAGATTTTAATGGTTACTTTCTTCTCTCCTTATAGCCAAAGGCGGTAGTCGTGTGGTCTTAGACACTAGACCAGAGTCTTCAAGATCGCGGCTTCGAGTCAATTTCAGCAAGCATTGCACTCACATAATTGTGACAGACCGAAGTCAAAAGTTACTATCATGCTCGATATAAAGTAAGTTTTTCCAAAAGTTCATCTTCTCCCCGTATGACCTGAAATGTCATATTAGATCTTACATAGCTCTGTATCTTAGAATAACACCAAACTTTCCCAGTTTTGTTAAATTTCTAGTTTTTATTCATATATAATATAACCATGTTTCATTCATATTTATTGTCTATTAAAGTTATTTCTTCTCTAGGTACAAAATAACTGCTTCAACCATAGGTGCAAAATGTTTTATATTTCAGATTTTCTCCGATCTACCCTCGTTGACACTATCAGTAACAGGAATTCCCATATTTCTCATTACTCCCGTGAAATAATCTTTTTTTTACTGGCGCTATCGATATGATTGTCACATAAATCTGTTGTCTGAAAGTTTGGTCTGCTTTTTCAAGTTCTTGAATTTTTATTTTACTGGTTATCCTGCAGATTATTGACCACTTTCACCTAATTGTGAAACTATAACGCGAAATGTTCAATAGATCCTTTATCTATTTTGAATAAACAAACAATTATATTGGGACGGACGGAAGTCATAGTGCTGTTACCGTCCTTATAATTAATTTTATTTTTTAACTAACAATTATGTGCTTCCAACTTAATTCTATTTCTTGCGGAAAACTATTTCTTCCCAAGTTCATATAGGTGAAGTCAAGGGGAATATATCCCCCCATAGTCCCCATTATCTACGCCACTGGTGATATGAGTCATTCAATTTATTGGAGGTTTTGTAAATGTGTGTATTAAAATATCAGTGGAAAGCTTGGATGACTAGTGAGTTGGGAGCAGCTTCATAACCTCTCTGATGTCATCAGCGCTAACAGAGGAGACGCACCCACTCGTCCCGCATTCCCCACATTATTTATTTTCTTTTAGGGATTTTGTAACTAGGATGAAATCAGTAACGAAAAGTAGACAGCAAATGTTATCACCTGGTTGCAGCTACAATGGCACTGCGACGTCAGGCATTATGTCGTTCAATGTGTAAGTAAAGTACTCCGGATCGCCCGTCAGCAGAAGTTTCTTTTCATTTAATAAGCTCAATAATAACTAACCGAAATGCTATTGTTTTACTTGCATACGTATGGAATAGCTTAGAATGTCATCAAATATGAATAATTTATGATGTGACTGATATGTGAAACTGCACGTAGGAATCATCAAATCGATTAATTTAAATATATATATATATATATATATATATATATATATATATATATATATATATATATATAGAGATACACACATATATATATATATATATATACAGGATGAAGAGATGAATTATTAACGATTACTACAAGCTCATTAGCTTACCTGGAAATAAATACAAGGCTTTTATGACGTCAGCAGCATTGATAGCATATTATAATGAAATTCACTAGTGAGCTCACCGTATTGAGTTTACGTATTAATTTTTCTGATATATAGATTTCAGGTCTGTCAGATCAATATCAGGTAGCTGCAGCAAGCAACCTTCATATATGTGGAAACTGCTAAACAAATAATGCAGATGTTACAATTAATTCACGGTTATATATTTGAATTTATTTTAAGGCCTTTAGGCAGTTATGGCTCAGGCCGTATGGATGATGATGGGATGAATTGGTGGAATGAAGAAAGTGGAAGGAAACGGGAGCACCCCGAGAAAATCCACGCACACGGTGTTTGTCCACCACAAAGCCCACATGGCAGGAGCAGGGATCGAGCTAGCACCAGAGGTGAGCGCTCTACCAACTGAGCCACCGTGGCCCCTCCTCTAACTTCTGATTATTTCTAGTATTATGTATGTGAGCGTCAGATCTCTGGTTATATCTACAATAAATTTATTTGACGTGCATAACTATGTATATATACACTAGACACTGTATGTATTGTTTTAAGGCCTTTTAGTCAACTTTAGCTCAGGCCGGATGAATAATGTTGAGATTAATTGGTGGAATGATGAAAGTGGAAGAAAACGGGAGAACCTCGAGAAAACGCACGCACACGCATGGGTGGATTTGTGGAGAGCATTAACCCTCAATCATTTTTGAGTGACTTTAAATGTTTCATTCTAAACGATAGCTTTGCAATTTATCCATAAGATGGATACCCCCCTCAGGGTATCTCTACTAAATCCGCCCATGAGCACACGGTATTTTTCCACCAGAAAGCGCACATGGCATGAGCAGGGATCGATCCAACTCAGCTTTTCGCAAACATTTTCATGCTGCAAACCCTTTATACGGTGCCCCTCTGCCCGGCGATACCCAGAAGTAATTTTCTTGTTTGTAATCAGCTGATTTATTTAACTTGCATTAAATAGCCTCCTGAAGGCTTCAAAACACTAACACGCACACACACACACACACACACACATACATACATACATACATACACACACACATACATACACACACACACACATACATACATACATACATACATACATACATACATACACACACACACACACACACACGCACTTACTGTGTATCAATTCGTGCTAATGAGAAACAAGGCTGTAAAAGCGAAAGTTCTCATGTTATTTTCATGAATTTTTCTACAGTTGCTTACACGACCTGAAGTTTTGACAATGTGAATAATTTTCCTAAACTAAATTTTAATCCCCCTTTCGGGAATTCAAACTCAAAAGTAAATCTCGCTTATGGGAAAAGTAATGTTAATTCAGAAGACCACTTTTCCTTGTCTAATTTTATTAATTAGTACCAAGATTTTAAGTCAGACAACGATTTCTGTCTAAAATATTATAGCATCTCTCAATCTACTTAACTTTTCAGTTCCGACCACCAAAAGGGGGTTAAAATTTTGTTTTGCAAAATATTTTCTCACTGTCGAAAGTGGGTTTTGTAGAAAATTTCATGGAAATATCTGCAAAATTTTGCTTTTACCGGTCTGTTTTTCAGTTACACGAATTAATAAAGGTAAAGGTATCCCCTGTACGATACACACGCGCCGTGAACGGCACATGGGGGATGTGGAGGTCGCGCTCCATATCTTCTCGACCTACGGTGCGAAATGAGATGCAGTGGTCAGTTCCACACTCTACCGCCTTGACCTTCCCAAGGTGCCCAGGAGTACTAAGGACACTCTGGTACTTAGTTTCATAGGTGGCTGAGTGCACCGTAGAGCGCCAGGCGTGGCAAGGATGGATACCTAACTTTTGACTGAAAATGTATCACAAAAATTGAACAGGATATTTTAAAAAGTGGTTAACTGAAAATAGGCTCAGCTTGCGCGCTAACCTAGTAAACCTCTGCAATCTTTCGTAACATTTTAAATATTTATGTCCTTTTTAATTTCTGTAATATTTCCTTTTCATTTGAAAACATGACAGTTGAGTTGCTGTATTTGGTAATAAATATCCTAATTATATTAGAGAAACATTACCTTCAGTAATTATGAAAACAATTAAAATAAAATATTTTCTGTGAAAATTAACTTACAATACCCTAATTAACTTTATTTTTTAACGTGTCGCGCGTCCCTCTTTCACACAACCCGCGACCCTCCTGCCCGGCCCCCAGGTTGAGAAATCCTGATCCAACGTATACATACAAGTCGGGAGCTACACTATACATGGTTTTGTCGAATAAGCTTGTGTATAGCGTTACACAAAATATTTACTTCTTGGTGCCCGTAAACATGAGTTCAAGTCCGTGAGGGACTATTGAAGAGAGTGGTTCGGAACAGACTTTAGCAAAAAATATACGTCCCGTCGTTAGGAACTCGGCTGTTTGTTTAGTCGTTCTTAGAAATATTATTGATAATGTTTAAAAATGGGTTTTGTTATAATCAGTGATTCCGCCAGACCCGAGCCCCTGTCGGGGGTGTCAGCTCCAAATCCTCGAGAGTATTCCAAACATTAACTTTTTTCGCGGTCAAATTTGATAGAAACATTGCACAACTCCCTGCACCCTCCTAATTTTGACTTTACACCCCCCAAACTGAAAGTCCTGGCGGAATCCCTGATTTCCGAACCAGTACGTTCAAAGAGCCCCACCGAATTTGCAAATGACATTATCCTAGATGTGTCTCGAAACTCTGGAGTTCCACTGGAAATCATGAGTATTTAATCTGACCATCAACTTTGGTGGCAATTTTGAAAGTGACTAAATGAATTTTCAAGCACCCATCTACATATTCGAATAGCCCTGAAAAAATATAAAATCCAAAAGTCACTTCTATCTTGCTGTTAGATTTGTGAGCACTGGACTTTATAATGTTACATTCTTTTTTACTACGTTTAAATTCCATATTTTTATCTGTACTGCCCCTTCTTCTTCTTCTTTTCTCTCCCCTCCCCTTTTCTCTCTCTCTCATCTCTCTGCCTCTGTTTAGATACATCAATCGGTTTCAATTTTTGATTGTGTGTGTTTAAATTTCTGCCTCCGTCAACTTACGTATATTGTTTCGTCCTGCTTTTATTCTTTCATTTTATCGATACTAATACATGTCTATTTTGAAGAAAAAAAAAAGAACGTGCTCATGATGTTTTCTGATTTTAGTATGGGCGAGACGAAGGAAGGAGAAAGAGGGGATGTTTGCCAGACACGATTATGGGATAAGAAGGTGCGCTTTGGGTTGCCTAGCTGCACGGGGTTCGCTGTCACAATTTTTTTGATACGAGGTATATAATTAGCATTATAATAGTAGGATAAATAGTAAACTACAATTTTTCCCGAGGGGCGGTACATTCCCTCCGGAGGTGCCTGAGGGAAACACTGATTGGGAAATTAGGAGCAGGCTAAAGGTAGGCCGATGTGGCGCAGTGTTCGCCCTTTTGTGGTCAGTACTCAGTAGGCTGTGGAACATGTGTCAGACAACACAAGAAGGATATAAACTCTTTGACAACTTAAGTTTGCAGTGATGTTTGTAGCTCTAACTCTCAAACGAATACGCTATCTCGACTTGCATCGGTAATTCTTCATGATAGAATTTTGAGTAGTAAAACTTGATCTTTTGGTACTTTTTGCACGTAATTAATAATAAAGAGGAGTAAACAAATGATGCAGCTAGTAACTTCATGTATATTGACGTAAACGATGAATGAAAATGTGACAAAATAATAAAAGAATGCAACATTTAGTTAATTAGTGATGCGGTTTCTTGATCCAGGTAAATTTATAATCCCATTTTCTCGAGACAACTTCACACAAACATTGGGAGAAACAATAAAAGTAATGCTGCTTTTATTGCAATCCCTTCGTAGAGAATAACTTCCGCAGCTGATACCATACCATCTCTTTGATGTAGCACCATAAATTGAATGCATATGCTTACGTAATCACTTGCAATGTTTGAGACGACTCAGCTCTGAAATATGGATTTAAGGCTTCGTTATAAGACAACACATTAAGAACTGAAAGCCAATTCGTTAAACATTAATGTGAATAATTTATAATTGATTTACCATTATTTTCTGTTAAATTACTCACTGAGAACATTTAGTGCGCAACAGATGGCAGTTATGTACACGCACAAATTTGAGATGTCTTTCTTTCTACGTTTAAGCTACAAGTTTAAAAACTTCGTGGCTTTATGGTTAACATTAAAGTAATTGAAAGCAATCGCTTCCAGCATTTATTGCTACATTGTAATAATAATCGCCAACAGAGCACTATATTGTGCACTGTAATAAAAGGCATTTTATCAAGGTTTTTTCCGAGGCAGTTCTGTTCTAGTAGCTTTTACATGCACTAGGACATCGCCCATAGTGTACTTTTTTAAATAACAATGTCTGTGCTTCTTAAGATTTTAAGTAGGAACCCCGCTATAATTAAATAATCCAAAGATTTGTTGTTAGATGAAAAGAACCAATTGCATTGTATGAAAAGAACCAAGTTTATTTTCTTGCCACCAGAAGGCAGGATGTTAGAAAACAGTAGTGTCACCACAGTTAGTTTTAAGAACTCACTGAACATTTGCAGACAACACATAAATAAAAGTATCTTTAGCTTTAAATGTAGATCGAAAAACGCAATTTGGGCAAGGGGGGATTTCACGAAAGAACCTTTATTTGCTATTTGATAAGATAACAGACTTTAAAAATCACTAAAAGTTAAGAAATAAAATAAACTTTTTGAAAGAAATTAAAATAATGTACTAAAAGCAATAGAAATGTTCCAGATGTGTAATATTTTTAAAAGTTGGAGCGATAATGCGCGTAAACCAGACTACAGATCTTACATTAATTTTCGATATTATTTGC
>JAGDQP010074142.1:0-10304 GCA_022664845.1 Lepisma saccharinum | reverse complement strand
ATTTTGAATCCAAAATGGCTGACTTCATAATCCATTTTCCAGACCGTTTGAACTAGAGATACGAAATTTGGCATAAAGGTGTATTAACAAGAGTAGTTTAGGAATAATTTACATTTTTGAAAAAGTTGTTAACTTGGATCAAAATGGCCGCACAAAAACTTTTTCCACACCATTCGAGCTATAGAAACGAAATCTGGTATGAAGGTGTACCATCACAAGTAGGTAACGGCAATGTAAGAAAACTTTTTAAAAATCACTTTCTTTAATTCAACATAGCCGCCCAAATACCATTTTCCAAACCACTGAAGCTAGAGAAACGAAATTTGGTATGAAGGTGTACCATCACGAAAATGTTTCAATAAATGGATCAAACCACCGCTATGAGGGTGCAGCCCCCGAGGCGATATGGGAAAATGTCTGCACAGCATGGGGCGTTGTCCCCAGAAAGTCTGATCACAATAAAGGGGGCGTAGCCCTAAAAATTTGAAGTTGGGGCGCACACGGAATTCTGGGGCAGCACACCCAGCGAGGCGAACCTAGTATATATATACACGTATAAAAAGCTGTGAAATCCGAGCAAAACATCAGGTGATGTTCGAGCCTTAGGGTTGGTGGTGGTGGATTTTAGGGCCGCCAGCAGGAAGCAAATTTGCTGTATCATCACAAGTGGGTTACAATAAATATGGCAAAGCTTCCCTATGTTTCAATAAATATCTCATTCCCACGGGTGGTGGGTATGGGAAAAAATCTGCAACATGGAAGCACAGTGTCCTGGAGAGTGGTTACGATAAAGGGGCGTAAGTACCCAAAAACTCGAAGTTAAGGCCGCAGCCAGCTACGGGGGGCCAGGACCTAAACGAGGCCGAGAGAGCGAGTATATATATTATACACCTACAAAAAGCTGTGAAATCCGAACAAAAACACCAGAGGTGCAAAAAGTGGAGCCAAGTTCTTTAGCCCTAAAAAGGTGTGAAATGGGAGACGGATGAGCCAAGTTCCTTGGTGACAGCATGTAACAGGAACAAAGGAACTTGGCGCGAAGTGGCAAAGTTCATGATCCTCAAGCTATAAGGGTGGTGGGGATCCTAAAACCCACTACGTCCACCGCCACCAACCTTAAGGCTGTTGCCAGCTCGCGCCAAGTTCCTTTGTTCCTGTTACATGCTGTCACCAAGGAACTTGGCTCATCCGTCTCCCATTTCACACCTTTTTAGGGCTAAAGAACTTGGCTCCACTTTTTGCACCTCTGGTGTTTTTGTTCGGATATATCTTTGTCGTTATCAGTAGCAACCTCGGTCCGAGCATAGATGTTTAATAAAACCGTGTTTCCCCATCGAGTACGTATCGTAACGTACGATAGTCTTTCGTTTACGAACTCTATATTCTGAACCGCCTGAAGTATACTATTCTTAATGAGGAACTCTGTTCCAAAATCGTGAGACTGTGTTACCCCGTAGTAGAAAGTGTACTTGCCCTCTGGGATGCTATCTTGACCTTCCCACCGAACTTCTTGTATCGCTAATATGTCTAGCTCGTACTTCTCGGTCTCGCGTACCGCCACCTGAAGAGCGCCCGTTTGGTATAATGTTTGTACGTTCCACGTTCCTATTCTATGGTCTTTCCTAATCCTGTTCATAGAGCCCCCTGAAGCAGTCCCAGCCCGGAGATCCGGATGAGGGACTAGTTTACCTCCGGAATATTTTACCCCAGGAGAATCCATGAACCATTTGTTACTATTTCTTGACAAGTTTTAACGGTGTAGAGTTGTCAGCTCTAGGGCCTCGCAGTAAAGGTAGACATTCAAGATGTCGCCCTCTGTCCATCTCTGAGCCTTGCCGATGTCATTCATCTTCATCATCAGAGTGGTAATGGTGATGCTGCTTCCCCTCACCATGATACTTTTGTCCGGGGTTATCTTCCCCTAGCCTATGTAGATCCCTCTACCAACTGCAAGGCAGCAGTACTGGTTTTGGTCCGCCCCGGAATATTTCCGGTACCCACCATATCTGGTTGGCATTCCCCTATCCGCCACCTGGGGAGGCGCCTGGTGGGAGACCAGTAACTCCAACCCGGAATGTAGCTCGCTTTTGATAACTGGTGATAAAAAACTAAACTGGTCCAAATTATTCTGTGCCCAACTTCACACATGGAATACAAAGATTTTTTTATTTAGTAAACATGAAAGTAGTTGTCCCGATGATCCACAGATGGCTTACCCTTCCTTTAGAAATTTCAGTGTGAAAAATGTGTAACTGCCGTGTAATAACAGAGGAAATTATAAATAACGTAACTAGAATATATCCTTTGCAGGTAACGAGGTAGTAAATTGGTCTTGAAGCTCTCAATGCTCAAGTAATTTTTTATTAAATCTATTTTTCCTGAAAATGAACTTATTTGAATATGGCTACTTCTAATTCTTGAAATTACGACTGAAACATTTCCATAGTTATGTTATATGTCTTCAATATTTGGAAAGACACAGTATGGGCATGTTAAGTCCGTGTCTTGTTTATTATGAAGTGTTGTTAGAGGTCTTTAAGATTACTAGCCTACGAAATGTGTTTTCTGTCTGATTTCGATCACTCCTCGAATTTACGTCGAACTGACCTCGTTCTCCCTTTAAAATCCACATATACGTACACACTAAAGAGAGATCACAGGAAAATCTTTGGATTAAGTCCGTAAATGACACGAAGAAAATGAAATATCTAACCAGTTCGCTTCGCATTGCATAGTTATCTTGTAAGTTCTAAAAACACTTCATAATTAATATTATGTGGGCATGATTCTTAGTCCGTGTGATTGAAAACAATGATAATAAACTAGGTTTAGCTTTATTTTTATTTATCAAGTAATGAAGTTCTTAATACTACACACTCATAAGTACACACCATTCATATAAAATGACGGATGCAAAAGTTAAGTACTATACGTGTAAAGCATAACATGTGGAACGTTGACTAAAACTTCATGCCAAATGCTTTTCCATTATTTTTGTATCGTACAATCGTTTAGATTTAGATCGTTTACCAATCGCCTACTTTCTATTAATATGAGTGTACAAAGTAACGTAAACAAAAGTATGTTTTGTAAATTTTAAGATACCCTTTTGTACATAAATCATCAATGTCCAGAGATGTGTACAAACGGAGTTTAGCTAAGATACAAACAAAACTAAAACAACCCGGGTCTCGAAGGTAACGTTTTAGAACGAGTCATTAACCATACTACAGTGAGTTTCCTGCATACTTTCCTTTGTGCAACTGGTTGCCAATCAGAATTGTTGTCGGCATAATTAAATTTTGTACAAAGTGGGTTGGTAGCGATTTCCCTCCTCATTTACTATTCGATTAAAAACATTATTAATTGTACTATTTATTTTTAGCTTAGTAATTTTTCATTTGTGGATACAACGGAGTATTGGGTTGTGATTTCGTAAAAGCACTGATATTGAATTATGTTTGAGTTTTAATGATGGTGGTTTATTTCTTGCGACCGAACAGTGTTAAATAAGTATATGTAATCAATTGATTTACAGCAAGAACAAATCAAGTATTCAATGACTCTCTGTCAATGATTCCCAGTGGAAAGAAAGTATGGAGTTCGTTCTCCTTATAAGGTGAAATACGGTGAAAATACAGAAGTGTGTCGCCATAGTAACTAATCCTGTAAGCAACATCAGGCGTTGAACAGAAAATGAAAGTGCGTTTTAAATATCCTTTCGAAAGAGTTTCCTTCCAATTACCCCTGATATTTAGGCGATACACTTTCCGCTTTATGAGTGGGAGGAAGGTTCGTATCCATCCATTCAGACCCGTATCATGTTTAGGGTAAACAAATAATATATATATGTATACATATGTATGTGTGTGTGTGTGTGTGATAGAGAGAGAGAGACAGAGAGAGAGAAAAGTAAGATGGCAACACATGTTACTTAACTGTACGAGACATTGTAGGAAAAGCACAATTACACATATTTTGCACAAATAGTGACTGGCTAGACATGATCATAGAAAAGAATAAGAATGTTATAGAGGAACTGTAGTGTAAAGGGGCTATAAATATGTAGAAATTAACGCAGGCCCATAGAAAACCATAAACTATAGAAGAGGTTCACGGGACACGATAGTTCCTCTTTTTGTTCAAGAAATGACTCTCATGTTTGCACGAATGGTCATTACTATTGCCTGAAATCTGAAGTTGTATACAGTTTTCATTTAAATCTAGAAAGCCCATCCAATCTCGATATCAGCACTATCCTACTGATTATATCAAGATGAGACTCAGGTCAGTCACGGTTTCGAAACAGAACTATCATTTATGTGATTTGGCATGACATGTACATTTTATTAGTAAGTAGAACAAGCGAGCCGGCTTCGCTGGGTAAACAGGAGAATATTGTAAAACTTTTATGGAAGGTCCCATAACTTCTATAAAAATAAATTGCTTAGTGAGAACTTGAGTACAGAAAGAAACTGACACTCTGCCATGCGTGTGCGCTTTTTGTCTGTAGAGAACGACGAGACTTGGTTCCGTGAAAAGTTTGTAAGAGCTGAATTCGGCTAAATTTTATAGACAGAAAATGTTCAATTATTAGGTCAGGTTTTCTTCACTTTCAGCTCACACCTGCGGCGGTTTTTCAGGTGAAGTTCGTGAAGCTGTACTTCACCTATTATTTTATTTCTGCATTAATTAAATAAACTTTCAAAAATACTGAAATAAATATAAAATGCCATCAAGAATAACACCAACTCGTTTTATTATAGTTTTGCCTACAAATAATTCGCAATACTGACGCTAGATGGCGCCATTCGTTTTGCAAAGTAGGCTCCTTTGCTTTCTCAGCAAAAGGAAGGAATGAAAGGAAGCATTTAGGATTGTCACTGGCTATCTTCTTTTCTACTGACCTTGAGCCTTGAGCGGAAGTGAGGTCCACTATTTGTAGCAGAAGGTGACCTTCTCGGTCAGGCCATTCTGACCAATCAGAAGCGGCCTGCAGCTTAGCGTTGGCAGAGACCTACTCCTTTCTTTCCTACTCTGTGACGCCTGTGAAGTTCTCTCTTGCTCTTTCCAAAAGAGATTCACTGCCCAATGAATAATGAGATACTGGAATTGTTTTCTCCAAATCCCACCTTAGCAGCACTATGAATGGTTGCGACAGGGCTGGAAACTACATGATAATTACCACGGTCATAAGGAATTTCATCGCCTGTATGATGTATAATCCAGATTTTACTACTAGAAAATATATAGCAAATTGGATGCTTAGCATCTTAGATAAAGTATGTACGTTTTTAAAATCTAATAAGTTGATCTATCGTCACGCTTTTAAGAGAAAGAGAAAGGAAAAATTCAAACGCATGTTGCGGACGAACTAGAAAAATTTCAACGTAAATATAACTATCCATCCGCTGAAGTCTTCTCACTCAGTGTTGAATGCAGAGAATTCAGGAGGTGTGTTGGAGTGGGGTAGGAATTGCGCTAAAAGAGGAACTTTACTTTCAAGAACAATATTTTATCTTTTGCTATGGCTCAAAACAAACTCCCTGGAGAATTTTGAAGCTCCAATGGGCATTTTTCTCGCCCCACCCTCTAGGTTCATCTTTGGTACCATCAGAGGTAATTATTATACAGCATATGGGATTGAGTCTATGCCAAGTACTCACCTTTGGTACTGGGGTCGTCGGATCGATCCCTGCTCATGCTATGTGGGCTTTGTGGTGAACAAACACCGTGTGCGTGGGTTTTCTCGAGATGCTCCCGTTTCCTTCCACTTTCTTCATTCCACCAATTCATCCCATAATCATCCATACGGTCTAAACAATAGTTGCCTAAAGGCCTTAAAATGAATTTTAAAAAATCGAAGCCCATTATGGGAGTTAATCTGTCCATCAAATGTTAAAGCCACAAATTTCCACTTAAATGGAAAAAGAAAAATATATCCTCGTCATAATCCGGAGCATATACAAATATTATAAGTAACATAAATATTTAAAAATATATTAGCTTTATATTAGTGACATAAATACTTATATTTATAAAGCTTTATGTATATTAATTGGTCGCATCTTCACTATTAGGTTTTAAAGACTGCTTAAAAATCTTGTCGGTGATAAATGATCGTGTAAGTTTATATTGCAGATACAAGCATTGATTATTTATGTGAAGAAAATTTTAATATTAATATTTATTCAATGCATAAAATGAAAATAGCGAAATAAGTTTACTAGCTAGAGAGACTCGCTCAAGCAGATACTAACAAAACCCTCCAGGATTTTCCCTGGTGCTTGAGAATTTCATCCCCGGTAGTTGATTCCGAATATCATTCCAACCAGGGATAAATCTTTATATTTCTACTTAAACAGATAGTAGGTTGAAAGTTACAAGAAAATACTAGTTTTATAGTCCCCATTCGTAATTTATAACAAATCGAACACTGCCTAAACCTTTACCATGAACATAATACAGATTAAAATGTTTACATTCGCAGTTATTGCGGTCTAATGACACAGATATCAGTAATTGTTTAGGACAGATATTTAAGCAGATTATGACGTAACAGAATTATCAGTAACAGCTTGTGTAAAACTATATGAAATGGAACCTGTTGGTTTAACGTGAATAGAAAAATATATTGTTTTTGTATATTTGTACCTAATATACGAGAGCCTGTTAGTTCATTAGCCTGACGCCGGATGCGGTGGTCGACTGACTTAATGCAGAAGGGTTCATTCAGTTCACGGAGTATCGGGAATGTGTCCCGGGTGGTGTGTGTGGAAACTTAACTACTCGTATTTCTTTGAGACTAGCGATGTAATTAGTACTAAAATGACATAAAAGGGAAGTTTACGAAACGTCCTTGTATCTGATTGAGTTTCTGTCTACTATTTCCTTCATTCTCTTCATGGTACCAACGCTTGATGGACAAATCATTTCTATGAATTTTGTCGTAAGATTTCTCGGAATACTGCGTTTAAGAAAACATGCCAATTCACTCAATCTTAAGGGTGGTGTGGAAAAGGCTAAAAAAATTAAAGGTTCTGATGTGGAACCGAAGGGAAATTACGATACCAAAATGTAGTCTAGTTTTGTTAGCTTTTTGCCTCATGTGCAGCTCTGAATAAGTGCTATATTACTCTAAAAGAGAACCATACTTTTGTAGTAAGAAAATATCTATAATTGCATGAAATACGTCGTAAGAACATGGAGCAAGGTTTTAAAAAGAATGCTCAAGTTGATTTGTGGAGTTACATTTACATTTAAAGTTGAATATTCAAGGCCTTTGGGAAACGTACTTTGGCTCTGGCCGAATGGATAATGATGCCAGAATCGGTGGAATGAAGAAAATGGAAGAAAAAACGGAAGAGCCCCGATTCCTCGAGAAAATCCACGCACAAGGCCTTTGTCCACTACAAAGCCCGCGAGGCACGAACTGGGGACCCCACGCACCAAAAGTCACATGGAGTTTCACTATTTGAAAAATTACTTAATTATAGACTCAAGAAAAGTATTATTTCTATTTCAGTCATAAATGTACTTAGCAGAGCCATTTGAAGGTGTGGTCATTTTGAAGAGAAGTAGCAAACTGACTGAAACGATGTATTGTTTTGGAAGGTAGAAAATCAGTATAATGACTGCATGGTGTATTCGGGAGGGGCAATCCAGCAGGATGCTCAACATTGAGTAATATGAGTAAATAACATTAAGAATAAATCGATAAAGTCTCGATATTCAGGATAACTGTAACCAGTAGCTAATATGAAAGCGTGTTTTCATATAAATGCTTTGGTAGAACTTCACCTACTGTTTCAACCACGAACCGCCACTGCAATAGAGAAGTTATTGTTTACGCCCACATCGTTTTTTCTTTCCCTGGATTGGAAGGCTTGAATTTGGTAGAGATAACGGAGCCCGCTCATTGCCTAGCCTTTGATGCCTACTTCAAGGGGCGGAGTGAGGTAGTTGAAAAATTGAGGAACCAAGTATGGTTTAGTAGCATTCTCACGCTAGCTAGCACTTGGTGGACACAGTCTGAATTCGACATTTTTCAGCGACTGGACACGGCGTACCAGCTCCACAATGTACAAGCTATGTAGGTACACGCCCGCCGATCTGATGGTGAGCAAAGAGCGTCGGTGAGGCAGATTGGTAAATATAAGTAATTTACGATAAATGTGTGAAATGTAATTTGAAGCTAGAAATCATGTCGAAACACGGTAATTCCTCTTTGAAGATTAAAGTCATTCTCAGTCACGTAAAGTATTCAATTGTTGAGAGATTTTAAGTTTAAATTCAGTGATTCTGCCAGTAACTTAAAGTAATGGGCGTTGTTGTTGTTTGGAATCAAATCCCTGGGAAATGAGAGGAATAGGGAATTGGATGTTTTTCGCTCTGGAGGGATTAAGGGAAAGGGTGTATTTGTAAGGCTTTCCGAGCCGAACAAATGCAATTGTCCTCGGATAACGTAATTTCCGTTATGTTCCCTTGAAAGTCTGGGTGACATTTCTTGTCAGCCTAAGTACTGGTAACTTTACACTCCCTATCTCGTGGTGTCGAAAAGAATGAAAAATGAATAAGCAAGGCTGCGGATTGTGTAGCAGAGAGATGATATTATACATTTGATTGAATTTGAGAACACTGGAGCAAATAACAAGGAATTACATGATTGAGACTGACTTGGGAATATGTTTAATAGGAAGGGCCCTTGTGACACTTTCCTAGTCTCGCAAGGTGCATTGTTGAATCCGTGGAAGCACTTCTGAGAGAGTACATTAAGACAGGTGACTACCCTCCTCATCTGAGTTGCTAGTAAAGATATTTCTCCAATGCCAGTCTCTATGATGAATGAGATAGAAGAAAGAAAGTCTAATTTTGTAGAGAAATGTGTTGAGCCGGTAAGTACAGATAAATGGGTGGCTCGTGGGTTCGAGTCCTGATGCGGCCGTGAGGCGGAAGTTGAATAAGAAAAGGTAACGTTTTACTTGCATTACAGTGCATTTAACCCAATTTAAATACAGCGAACCTGTATTTCGAAAACCTACGCTGCTTTCTGTACACTTGATAGAGACCTATCCTTGGCCTCTTGATAGAGAATATTCATTTGGGAGCATTTCTTGCTCCATGTGTAACAAGGTTGACTTCATAGCTTTAGCAGGCCGGAGGGTTAATAAGTAACCGCGAATTGTTTTAATTTACTTTGCACTAAATGTGGTGAAGATTGGCTGTGAGTCATTGCACAGCGATGAGGCTAGCAGGCGTTTATTTCTGTTAGAGAGAGAACTCAGTGCGTAGATTTGGTCCTGAGTTCGAGTCCCAAGCGGAGGGATGAGCAGGGACGTAATTGGTGAGCTGTTTAACCCAAGGGAAGTTATGGGGGCCCAAATTCACGCCGGGAAAAAGTAAATTAAATTAATGTTGAAAACGGCTGAATCACAAGCAAATTGGAATGCTGAATCATCTGATGTCGACGCATCTAATTTTTTGTAAATAAACATTTATATATAATTCCATTAATCAACTCGTATCTTTATGTTTTATTAAATTACACTGCACGCATAAAGTCTATTCCTCATATATGAAATGTAACTTTTAAACAGGATTGGATTTCTCAAAGTACAGAAGAAGTGAGAAATTGGGCGTGAAACTGCGTGAACAAGTCAATCCGCTTGGTTTCCAGGGTTTGAACCAAGTTTCCGTTAGGTATTTTTAGTAGGGAAAGGAGAGTGAAAGTGTTAAGATCGCGAGCCTGATGGATTCTATCTTTCTACGATTATTGAATACTGATCAGCTGGTGCCCGAATATTAGCAGCTAAAATCAATGGATTGAACTAAAGGAAATATAGTATTAAGTTGTGTTAAATAATCTTTGTGCTGATCCAAAGATTGAGAGAGATCTAGGAAAGAAAGGTAGGATTCGAGGCCAGGCTGCGTCCCGTATTGCGCATTAATATGTTTTATCAACGTATGCAAATAGATATGTAACAAGCCCGGGCCGGAAAAGCTAAAGCATATTAATTATTTGTAAATAGTAAATAGAAAGAAGAAAGTAATATAGCCTCCCCCCCCCCCTTAACTATCAAAAGCTGAAAGTAGTAGCTTGTCCAACCAGACCTAAACTATAGTTCACATCGAAATACTTCGCTGTCCAACTTCGCACATGGAAAATTACGGGCTGTTCAGTAAACACGATCCGAACAAAAACACCAGAGGTGCAAAAAGTGGAGCCAAGTTCTTTAGCCCTAAAAAGGTGTGAAATGGGAGACGGATGAGCCAAGTTCCTTGGTGACAGCATGTAACAGGAACAA
>JAGDQP010074141.1:0-10304 GCA_022664845.1 Lepisma saccharinum | reverse complement strand
AAATACGTGTTAACAATTATTGTAGTTTATTTCAGATGGTTTATAAGTCGATTTCAAGTATATATAGGTTAGGTGTATTTGTACAGTTGAAGGATATTTCAAGCATATGTAAAAGTTTACAAAGTACTATTTTTACATGTTTGTAAAACTTAAAAAATGCAGTTTTATATAAAAAAAATATATAAATCCAGGTCAGTCTTTTTACATTAATTACTAGAGAGCGGATTTTAAGGTGCAGCACCTTTTCTAAAAATGTAGCTTATAAAACAACCAAAGTTCAAAATATGTATTTCCGGGTATAAAACGAACTGAAATAAACGCACTGTGTTGCACCTTTTCCGTGAATGTTGCACCTTTTTTGCTAGATTAATAAAATTTCCCCTTTTTTTTACTTCTTTTAACCTTCAGCACCTTTATTCTCCCTTTTTTCTCTCTTTTTTAAAAAATTTGTACAGAACAATACATTTTATTTTCAATCTGGTTGACACATAATTATTCCATAAATTTAGACGCAATCTATGGCGACACAATGACAACAATAACGGCGCAAACAGTCAATAAATAATGTTCTGCATGTACGACAAAGAGCGGCAATTTCTTTTCGTCTTTCAAAACTCCGCGATAGAAGAAAAAAAGGCTGTTTATTCCTAGTACCATTGTTGCGCATGCCGTCGAAGTTTCGTGTAGAAAGAATGTTCAGAAAAAGAAATCGAGCTCTTCATTCGCACTTTGGAGTTTGAAGTCTTTACCTTTGCTTGGTTCTGTAACAATCTGAACCAGAACTTATTCTTCGCAATAAAAGCATAGCATGCCAAAGGTAAAGAAGGAAAAGTTGCGTACATTTGCAGCAGTTGTACAGGTTTATGAGATTAAATAAAACAATTTTTGCAATTAAGGTAAAAATGGGTTGGAGGGAAGCAAACCGGACCCCCATTTTTTTTTGCTTGATTCTTGTAGTGTATGACGAGACAAACACGATGGTACCCAAAATTTTGAAATTGCACCGGGGGAACATGGGTAATTTGGGTAATTCTGCAATGGAAGTTCAGAAATCGAGGAGAGGCCAAGATTTTAACGATATTTGCTGATTTTGAGTAAAGAATGTTCATGTAACTCTATACTATAGCACTTAATAAAGATATCCTTCTTTGCACCTTTTATTCCCTTTTTCCTACTACATTTTTGCCCCTTAAAATCCTGTCCCTATTAATTACTATGCGTTTTACAAGATAGAAAACTAATTAATTGAATAGACGATGAAGAAGTATCAACACCAAAATTCGTTTAAAACTATTTATTTTTCTCCTATAAAACATCTCTGGAGATATATCTCCTATCAATATATATATATATATATTCATTGAATGATGATGTGTACAATAGCATGACTTGATTTAAACGCTTGATGCTGAAGTGTTCACCAAGTACACCCACCATAACAGCAACTCTTTTTCCACTTTCCTAGCCCCGGCTCGAGCTGCAAAATAAAAGTGATTCAAGCGTTTCTTCCCATTCCAAGTGGATCTACTGAAAAAAATAATGAAAGAAAAAAAGCCTCACTCATATACATAATACCTTCAAATACAGCTTGAGGCTACAATTAAAATTCACAGTGGATTTTTTTTACAATCGGACCAAAATAGATATTGCATCACACTCTTTATGAGGTTGTTATGACTCGTTCCACTTTTTGATTCTTGTGGCACTTGCTAAGTGTTCTTTTCTTCCTTGTGGTGCAAAGAGTAAGAAGCCATGAAACCTCACCTACTGCCATCAGAATGGCCATTAAATGGTAGCTTCCATTTCTTTCTAAGAAATCTACGGAACTGTACAAGCATGCGCATTACCTGTTCAATCATAAAAAAGTTTAACACTTCGTAGCCTACACTTGCTGAGAGTTATGTTTTCCAGTTATTCTGCCTATTTTCATTCAACGTTTTTGGCTAAATATGTTAGGCATTTGGATAAATATTGCCTGTAATGATTTCGGTTACATTGAATTCAATTTTATTTAACGCCTTTACGCAATTTTGGCTCGGGCCGAATGGATGAGGACGGGAGAAATTGGTGCAATGAAAAACGTTGAAGGAAACAAAATCCACATGGCATGAGCAGGGATCGAACCGAGGACCCCACACACTACAGGTTAGCTCTCTACCACACAGAAACCGACACAGAATTACGTACATTGTGAGTCTGTTTAGACACTGTCTAAATAAAAATATGTTCAAATCCAACACTCATTTGTTTATATTGAGCCTTTCGTCTCTTACGTTGAACGTTTCGTTTAGAGGTAAGTTAGTGTTTCTGGTTATTACTATCCGTAACTGTTGTAAATAATCATATGTGCACAAATGAGTCAGCTTTGAATTACTTTCTATTGTCCGAAGATCCATTCTATTTTTCAGTTATAGAAAAATTATTATTATAAAAAGATGAAAAGATTTTGCTACACCAGGCAAGATACCGGTTATGAAAATCTATGATATGAAGTACCGGTAATAGGTGTTTGAAAGATTAGCTGAAATCTCAGCTAGAACTTTTATTATAGCACTTACTTCATACGAAATAGTTTCAAATGCTGCCTATGGTGTCTATTTTGTAAAATTCTAATCCTGTCTTTCAACTATACGTAATTTTCAAAATGGGGTCTGGTTTAGTCAAACCCTAGAACTTATACATACATAGTCTAGGGTCAGATTCTTCATATTACATTACATCCTTCGAATTTTATTCACTAAAGTTTTAAATTAAACTGAAATTTTAAGTCAGTATACAATTAACAGCATCAAATGTTCAGAACTGAGGACGGCAAACGTTTGGAAGACTATTTTTAAACAATCGTAACAATAAATACATTTCGCATACAAATGTCTGAGTGCTGATAAATATTAAGACAATTAACAGATGGCGTTGGGGCAGGCTCAGGGCCTATCGGCCTGTTACGCCAGTGGTTATTGTTGTTATTTGATCACGAACAACTGAACATCCTTCATTACTAGAATGTGGGCTGACGACATCTCTCCACTCAGGATTGTAGAAAATAGAAAATGACGTCAAGAAACTAAGCAAAAATAGAAAAAAATATTACTACATCAATAACAATTTTAAATATTTGTAGAAGGAACGGGCTGATTTAGCTACAAACTACCTGAATTTGTATCACTTATTTTCGTGTAGAGAAAACTAAACAAGCAGCTAATCACTAAAACTTCCTGCGAATTTGCATCATCGTTTCTTAAAATTCAACGCATGTTGTAGAAACAATGCATGTAATAAACCTTTCAACGGTGCCTATAAAGAAGATCGCCTCTAATGCCTTGTTACGTAGTTTCTGAAACAAGTTCATGAAATAGTAATTCCGTAATCTTTCCAGAAATTCTAACCAAACATACCAATTACCAATTAAATTCAAGGACTATGCTTATAATGGTAAAAGCATGACCAGGTGGTTACACCGCTACTGGTTCTGTTAATAGTACTACTTCCTCGGCAAATGACTACATTTTCCAATCCTGCATTTGTTCTTCTTTAATTTGTCTTCAATTTTACCACTTGCACTGTTCACGTGACATGAATTAATAATCACAATCGCTGAATGTACTCCAAAATGTTGTGAACTCATATTCTAGCAAAATCGTAAACTGTATCATCACTCTGGACCTCTTCTATCAAGTAAATTTGGCTCAGTAAATTTACCACTTCCGCCTCAAATTTAGATTTAAGCTTTTCTTTTCTTGAAAACAGTTTCTGCGAAAAAGTTGCGTGCATATTTATTTACAGTTGAATTTATTCATCTGGTTAAAACACACACACACACCACATGTAATGAAGGACGGAAATTCCGCGTAAATGTCTGAAATAATCCTTGACGATAGGAGAACTATGTTAGTGAGGATATGTTTGGATGGGAGCTATGTTATTGAGGATATGGATGAGAGCTATGTTAGTGAGGATGTTTGGATGAGAGCTATGTTAGTGAGGATGTTTGGATGAGAGCTATGTTAGTGAGAATATGTTTGGATATTTTTTTCTTTTTAATATTTGAAATAGCTTTAATTTATAGGTTTCCTTTTAAATACACCGAACTAGACAATAAAAACATTATAGCAATTTCGAATTAGATTTTGATCTGCGTTAACTTTTGTATACTGTGTGTAACGAATACTTTTGAGTTTATAATAGATGTAATATCGAAATTGCCCATTGCTTTCTTACTAATTCATTGTTATAAATGTTGTTATAGAATTATTGTGATATAGGCTGACTGTACTTCGGTCTGAGCTAAAGCTGCCTAAGGGACAATCAAGCAGAATTTACTTAACTGTTTGCTTATGGAACTCCCCCAGATTAGTATATCTGGAACATTTAGTTATTATTCACATGTACCTCTTTGCAGAATCCCCAAGGTTACCATAAATGTAATTATCGTTCTAATTAAGATGCAAAATTGCAAATACGAAAAAAAGTGGACTTGGGATGTTTTGCAATTCAGGTCTTCAATTAAGAAAGAAGGGAGGTAGCTTTACTAATCTGAGTGGAAATGTGATCGCAGAAGGTAAGTCTTCTGTCCAAAATCATTCATAAATATTTAAGTTTTTTATTTCAGTCTATGTCCCTTTCAAATGATTTTACTGTAGGCTGATGTCAGGTGTCTACGTAACTACACAAAGTGAACTGATTCGCATTTACTACTAATATTACTTTTATATTCCATTTGACTTGACTATCCATGTTTGCAATACATTAATGTGTGTTTGTAAGTAGTACCTTACGACTAAAGGCTGTACTTTTGTGTCTGCGCATAGAATGTTACCGTCTACAAACATTGCTCTTCGTGTCTATTTGAGGATTGGAACAACATTAACGCATAGTAAGAAAAGCATCGGACCAAGAATTGAGCCCTGGGAACTTCTACATTGAGATATCTTACAGATTTCTTCGATTTACTGCTACCTACAAGTGCCTATGCGAAAGGTAAAACTTCTTGAATGATGTATTTTATCATTTTACAGTTTAACTCGTTGTGTCATGCCTTATCGAAAGCTTTATCGATGTCTAAAGACACTACTATGAATATTCAATACATCCAACTTAGTTGATGTGTTGTTGAGTGATGATTTCGAAAACCAAATTCCTCTGGAGTTTCTTAACCTCTTATATATGTGTGATTTACTTCTGTTTAATATGACGGTTTCTGTAGCTTCTGGCGGGCTATTGACAAGACTAACGAATCTTGTTGGTGGTATACAGTGATAAAAATGCATTACACTTATATGTATTGACTCTATTTTATATTTACTGGTATGTTCTTTTATTTTTATGGGAAAACCACCGGTTAGGTAGTAGGATGTCCTCTGTGTATTTGCGGTTGTTGGTAAGTAATGGGCATGGAAGAAACTAGTTGTACCATTTTATTTGTTCGTAAATCATCAATCTAATTCAAGTTTCGAATATCCCGTCAGTGATGTCAGCAGATACAGAGAGATACATTACTCATTCCCACAAGACTAGACTTTCAATTAGTGATAGCAGAAACACAGGAATATATTTCAGAACCTGGATTCTATTTTATTCATAAAACGAAACAACTTATTTTCAACCTATTCCTATAATAACTAAGTGTTGTACTACCATGTACTGCAGGTTGGGCCTCTACGTCAGTTACTATCAGACCCTCTATCCAAGCTAGGAAAATTAAGAATGCAGTAGAACCATCCCGACATTTGTCTCCTTCCCCTTTGCCAATCCAAAGTGAACGACGTTAACTAGAGGTCAGCAAATCTGGACCATATATATATTTTGTGTAATTACGTATTATTTCGTTGCTTTGTACATTTAAGTATTATTATTTGA
Organism: Lepisma saccharinum; assembly: GCA_022664845.1. Taxonomy (NCBI): domain Eukaryota; kingdom Metazoa; phylum Arthropoda; class Insecta; order Zygentoma; family Lepismatidae; genus Lepisma; species Lepisma saccharinum. The sequence continues at coordinate 4,448 of JAGDQP010074141.1, read as the reverse complement.
ATGAGCACATAACGTGAGTTTTCGATACTGAATCCGATCATTTTATTTTCAGTTCAGTCTTCCTGAATTTTCTTTAAAATAAGAAAAGAGGGCCGCCGGGCTCCGTCAACAGCTCGAGTCCTGCGAGGGGGTTCAACCCCTGCATCGCTCTCTCTAGCCGAGTCTGAGTACCACAAGTACAGCCTTTAATTCACTCACTCAAAGCAAAACAATTACAAAAAAAAAAATCGTTACCTCATTAACTATTGTACCTACATTTTCTTTACAGAATTTTCTCTTTAAATTGGACAGGAAAAGTCTTCCTACACCATTTAGTTCACCGAATAACAAATTGCTATTACTTTTTGACACTGTTTTCATAAAGATGTTGCACACCCTCCAGCATTGAACACAATTTTGTTGTCAACTTTTCACCTGCCATCCCCTCCCCCCTCCTCTTCTCTCTCTCTCCGGAGACATGGGAACATGAATTGCATAAATCCATTTTCGCTACAGAAGAAGAACTTGACACAGATAGATAGCTTTCCTACTGAGGACTATCACAAACACACGTCAATGTACAACATCGTATTTCGGTCCACGCACCCGTGTTATCTTGAAAAACCACTTTCTGGGTAATTCATCTGCGCTCTGACTATACAAAATGGAAGGACTAGCCTAGTCGCTTCAATCTTCCCTTTTTACTTCTTGGTAGCGTTGGAACAAGCACTTAGGATGAAAACATCAATTACACACACGACGTTTCAGAAAATCGATGACTTGAAACAACGACATACGAAATTACTGTCGTGTCATGAAGTAGCAAATACCATTAAATCAGCCACTTAAGAGGCCATAAACAATGAAATTACTTTTGGTATTCTCCTCTTTACACTTTCAATTCGAAGGATTTTTTTTTTTTTTTTTCATTGTCGAGCACGAATTCTGTCTTACCCTGTTTCTGAATCTTGATAGTACATTTTTTTTTATTACATTAGTCCGTTAGTTGTATTTCGAGCGCTTAGTAGCATCGAGTGGTACGCGATGGCTGTTTTTGCTTCCAAATCTATAATTTTGGGTTAAAAGTAACTAAAACTCATGACAACGGTACTAGAAAACAAGGACCCCCCTAAAAAAAAACCAGGAACAGTTAAGATAACATATCTTATTCTTATATACTTTGATTGATTGTGTTTTGGGGGTTAGGAAAAATTATTTCAATAGCAGGACGAAAATATAAAGGACTATCCAGCTATCTTGGATACAACTCGATATTTTAAATTGGGAAGGGTGGGTATGTGACGTATCAAAAGGGTGCAGAATTTTACCAGAAAACAATGATCTGATTCACTTTATAATAACATTACCCTTTCATACATTCTATGCTTTCTTCTTGGCAAACGATGTTCCACCGACGTTCCATGTTACAAGTAATAACTGAGGAAAATTAGTATAATTCAATCGCAGAGAAATCCCGCCTTCACAGATGAAAAAATAATTGTTCTGAAGGGAACAGATCGGTCTCCACGAGTGAATGATCCGTCAAACGAACGCGGCGCGATAACAGCCAGTGAACAATTGTATAACCCTTTTATTTTCCTGTTCAGCGAAATTAAAGTGCAATCACTTAATTATCAAACTGCAAACATAGAACAGGGCAGGGCAACAACACTATGTATACCTTATCACACCTTGTTCATCATATCTTACCACACCTCTTCAACTTGCAAACATAAAATCTACAATGAATGCTTCTTTTACAAATATTTTATTATAACGTCACGTCACAAGTGAGTCAATGAAAGTCTTACGGATCGTTAAGGTCTATTATGAAATCCTGTAATGTGAAATTAGTCATGAAACAAAATACATTCATGAATACATATTATTAATCCATACCAACGCTGTTCTAACATTCAGACTGTTTTCCTCGTTAAGTTATTTTAAAATCATGAAAATTCGAGTGGTCTCTTTACTTAAATGTACTTCCTCTTTGTACTTGAATAAATACATGTTACATTTCTCTTATTTTAACATTTTGATTTTTCAAAAATGTTGCTTTTCTCGCGGTACAGTAGCGTTAAGTATAAGTGATTTAGTGGTTATATCAGAACAGAGAAGGCACTTAGGTTCGAGTCCCCCTTCAGGTCACTTTAACCTATTGTACACTTTCCTTGCTTCACCAGGTGAACGTAAAGGGTGAACGCCCTAGTCGACACCTTTCTCCGAAGAAGTGGTCGCCCAGGTTACATGATTGAAACAGATGAATACTGACATAAATAAGTACACAGAGTGGTCTTATTGGCCGGTGTCACCTAACGAATTATTTTGTTTTCAAATAGAAAGTGTTTCAATTCACAGCGAATCACAAACAAGTATTCCGCTCCTCCTCCATTGAAGATCATTAGGCATACCACTTTATAAAGTGGATACTAAAGAAAAGTTTAAGACTTTTTACTATGAGGTGTTTTTGCCGTCTCGATGGTCTAGTGGTTACCGCCGGTAACTGCTGATCGTGGGGTCCCAGGTTCGATTCCCGGCTCTGTCAAGGTTCTTTTCTTTAAAAGCGAAAGGGTCTGGAACGGTGCCCACCCAGCATCATGATGCAATTGGGGAGCTGCTGTGCATAAAATACAGTGGCGATCACAGTTGAGAACTTCGGCTCTCCTCTCCTAACACGTCTGGTCAGCGTGGGAGCAGTAGACCAACTCCTCCCTCCGGGAAAGGCCTAATCCAGTAGTGGATTGAATATGGTCGTGAATTATTATATACGGAAACGTTACGTTTAATTTGCGTAGCAGCTCATCAGAGCCCACATAGCAATTTTGACCTGACTCAAATGTGAATCAAGCTTACTTTGACAAGTGGGACAACTTATGCAAGCTTATCAAATCAAGCCAAGAAGGATTAAACAAGGTTGAATCAAGCAGTATAGTTTACAAGAATTAATGTTGAAATAACCTCGACAGGACAAGAAAAAAATATATATAAAAATAAATACGTTGACCTGAGAGGGAATCGAACCGTGGATCCTGTAGTCACTAAACCACGGAATTACACGACATATCATTCCTTCCAAGTGCTATTTATACTTAGTTCATCAGATCGCAAAAGATACCTGCAGTAAAGGGTTTGGGAATTAGTGAAGATTACCTCAGGGCGAAACAGTCCTAGCATGTGAAGGGACTTCATCGCATTGAGACGACAGCGAAACTGCAACTAAACAAAATTCTAAAAAATAACATTTTGATAAGCTTCCTCGCATAAGTGCTTGTTCCAACAATCTTGAATTAGGTTAGTTATAACAACAACCAAGCCACATTACGTTGTTCCAAGTTTGTTTATTGTGTTCGACACGATATCAAGTTTGACAAGCTCAAAGTAAGTGACTGATAACCTTGTTGCAAGCTGACATCTATCTGGGAATCAACCGATGTTATTCATAATTTTTTACTTTGTTGCAATTTTTACAATGTTACTCAATTCGAACAATTTATTTCAATTTTACAACACAAAATAAAGCAGTGATGTTGAAATAGCAGTTGCAAATCAGTAGTTTCAAGCCCAACTACATTTTTTTCTTCAGTAACAATGCAGAAATTACAGGACAGTTGGCATAAATGCATTCAACCTGGAGGAAAATATGTTGAAAAACTGGTAAGTTTCATTCCTCTACGATTATGTTTCCTTAGCAAAGCTTAGGACTCAATGACGTACCTAGAAGTTTTGTTGCGGGGGTCCAGTGCCTTTGAGGGAGGGGGGTTCGAGGTCTGTCTGGGTGTGGAATTTATAAAATGCATATAATTTTGCCAAAAATGATACAAATTTGACATAAAAATTTGAATTTCAGGGAGGTCCGAACCTCCAGGACCCCTTTCCTGTGCGTACGTCCCTGTACAGAACTTATCAACAACATCTCGTATTTTTTTTTTTAACATTTCAAATGAATTTTAGGGTCGGTAACAGCACTATGGCTTACGCCCTTGCCGACCTCATATATTTTGGAATAACAAAAAGTATATTTTTTTCATGGATATTTCGCCTAAGAGGAAGTTAGCTTTTAATGATAGCCTAAACCACCTTGGGTTTGTTGTTGGGCCAGAAAGTGATGCAAGGCCGCCTTCGTCCACAGAGTTAATATTACAGCAAGCACGGTTCATTTAACCTTTAACTCATCCACATTCCTAGGTTGCGGCATCGCTGGTAAATATCAAAAGTAAAGTTTCCTGTTTCGTTCTTCGAAGAGTGTACAACGTAATGCAGACTGACAAAATATTAAATATTAAAGCAGAAAGAAGCTCCTCTCTTTTAAGTTCCACATAAAGGGGGTGGGGGGAGAGCGCATACACACATACAAACACACGTGTTCTGCTTTGTTTCCGGATTCATTAATGATTCAAGAACAAGAACTTGTCGGGTGGAAAACTCAAAGAAATCACGCGGAGTAGAGCTCCCTTTCAGATCTCAAA
>JAGDQP010074139.1:0-10305 GCA_022664845.1 Lepisma saccharinum | reverse complement strand
CTTTAGGTATCTCTCGCTCACGTTATCTATGTAATGTAACAGATGGGTCAATTGTTTATCTATCTATATACATGTATACATATATACCAGTACAGTCAATAAATTCGTGAACTGGCATCTAGAATATAGGCAACCAGTAGAATCCAGATGTTGTCATGGTTTTTGTGCTCGGCGTAAACGTCCACACACAAACAGACACTGACAGACACTTACACAGATCTACACTGACCTTCAAAAGAGTCACCGTTGCCAGCGATGCACGTCTGCCAACGTTTGTAGAACCGTTCAAAACATGTTTGAAAAATGTTGGCGTTAGCAGAATCTCTCGTAGGGCATCCTTTGTGGCAGTGATGATTTCCTCGGGAGAATGAAAGCGACGTCCACGTAACTTAGCTTTCAAGCGGCGAAAGAGATCGAAATCGCATGGTGCGAGATCATGTAAGTATGGAGGATGGGCAAAACGGTGATCTACTGCTTTGCCAGCTTCTCCTGGACAAGGACAGAGCGATGTGCAGAAGCGTTGTCGCAGCATCCAGTTCTTCCTGCGTCAAAGTTCGGAACACTTACGACGTATTGACTCGCGTAGGCGGCAAAGGATCTCCTTGTAGCGAGTCTTGTTGACAGTTGTTCCTTGTGGGATGAATTCCAGGTGGACAATTCCCTTCGAGTCGAAAAACAGCTCAAGCATCACTTTCCCTTGTGACCTGTTTTGTCTCGAGTTTTTGCGTGTTGGAGATGATGGCGATTTCCAGGTGGCTACTTGCCTCTTTAGTTGTAGGTCGTACAGGAAACGCCATATTTCATCTCCTATTATTATCTTGTTCAGGAACGTTCCGTCAGCGCCAGCACTACTGATCACGTCAGCACAAATGGTCATCTGCTCTTCAGGTTGATCTTGTGTCAAAATGCGAGGAACACTGTGCTAGGTGACCCGCGACATGTTCAAATCATCCGTCAGAATTTTGTGACACGTACCATGGCCGATCCGTACTGCTGCTGCGATGTCGTCTACCGACTGGGAACGGTTAGCGCGCACCACCATTGCAACCTCCTTGATCTTGCGTTCAGTTCGGATTGTTATTTGCCGACCAGTACGTTCATCATCCTCTACCCTGTTTCTCCCCTCCGCAAAACGTTGGTTCCACTTTAACACAGCACTACGACCTAGAGCGTTGTCACCGTACACTTGTCTGATAATTTGGAACGTTTCTGTTGCGCTTTTGGGAGAACTTGATGTTTGCCCGTTGCTCAAACTATCACATTCGCCAAGTCCGCCACGGCGCATTCAACTCCTTTCACAACAGTCTTTTTACACTCTATACACACACCTGCCTCTTGCTGGGTGGAGAGACGAACTTCCACTGATTCCTCAAGGACGTAATTTCTCAGCTGTAGTACACCACTGCCGCCACACTGCGCCCAGTCCACGAAATTATTGACTGTAGTGATATATCTTTATATCTATCTATCTATCTATCTATCTATCTATCTATCTATCTATATATATATATATATATATATATATATATATATAAACATTTTTTTAAAATCTTTAGGTGCTTCTAGTTCAAACTCACTCCCAAATCTTTGGGCTATCGCTCTCATTAACAGACATCTCATTAGTCTAATGATGGCATATAGAGTGATAGAATTCATCCGTTTCCTTATTCACAACTGACAGGTCACCTGTCTCCGTCTTCGATATCGAGTTTACAAGCTATTCAATGACTGTGCATTTGCTGGGTTTTTCCTCAGTCCCACTAGGAAATTGCGGGGATGGTACGTACAACAGAAGTACTTGTCACCGTTCCAAATTCCTCTCTCCGTCTTGGAGACCTCACGTTTACAAGTTATTTAATAACTGTGCATTTCCTGGTCTTTTCCTCAGTCCCACTAGACAAGTGCTGGGATATTACCTCGACAATAGGACGGAGATACCATCTTCCTTGCCCCAAGTCCAGTCTTCATCTTCAAAAGCATCCATTTACCCGTTATTTACCGTGGGCATAAGTTTTCTCGGGGTTCCATCACTTTTACAAGTTATTCACTGATTGTGTTTCCCAAGGTTTCCCAATCACACAGGACATGTGTCGGCATAATACCTATAACATAGGTTCGGCTCGCTACCTTCCCCCTCCCGTCTCCGTCTTGGAGACCTCCATTTTACAAGTTATTCCGTGACTCGCGTTTTTAAGGTTTTCCTCGTCGCAGCCGACAGGTGAACACATGCTACCTACAACGAAGGTACAGCTCGCTACCTTTCTTCGTTTTACAGATCTTAAATTTGTACATTTCTGGGTAACTATGATTTTTCAAGTTTCTTTTTCATGAAGTCGCTAGGCAATCGTACCTATAATTACTAATTACAAAACCTTGCATTTTTATACAAACATCAACCAAGTGTATATTTATTTTTAACAAAGAATAAAGCAATCAATCATACATCAATGTAGTTACGTTGTACTTACAAATCAATTAATATTTAAAATTACATTATATCACAACCATAGTGCTATATACTTCTATCTTCGCTTCGTTTTTACAAAAGCAAAGAAAAATATACGAATCATACATCATTGTACTCGTGCTGTAATTATCCACCAATTACTTTTTAAAACTAAATCATAATATAATTGCCATCTTATACAAAGGTCAACGTGCTTATATATTTCATTTTTGATTTAAGAATAATAACAATACGAATCATATCAATGTACTTGCAATGTGATTACCGAACAATTATATCATTGCAGTTTCGTACAGTCAGCAACGTGTTTATATATTTCATTTCCTTTTTAAAAAAGAATAAAAATACGACTCGTACCAATGTACTTACACTGTGATTAGCAAACAAATGTATCATTACAGTTTCGTACAGCCAGCAACATGGTTGTATATTTTTCCTCGCTTTAAAAAATACATTACGTAATATACATTGATGTAATTCCAGTACATTTCTAATCATACACATTATACCTGTACTTTCTAAGTGTACTCACCCTCTTTGCAAATAATACTCACATCAGTGTAGTAATCACGTAATGTCTTCACTTACACCTCTATTCCCGACAAGAGCCAAACAACGAATAACTTTCACTTTCCATTTTTTCTACATATATTTTCAAGGCAAATTAATTTCTCTCTCTCTCTCTCTTTCTCTTTCTTTCTTTCTCTTTCTATCCCCCGCTCTCTACCTCGCTCGCTCCCTCGATCGTTCTTACTTTGTTTCTCCTCACTGGGTCAGTAATTTGTTCTTACGCCAACGGCTATCATGCAATGCATTTCTTTGTTTTCACTCGAATGGGAGTCAATTCATCATTTTAATCTATAACTACTGCACACCACGGAGTTCCCCGTTTTGGAGGTCTCCTGTTCGAATCTGAGCACAGGTCCTCGTTCATTAGCATTCTAACGGTCTCCCGACCGATTCTGAGCATTGGTCATTATTTGTTAGCATTCTGGCGGTCTCCTGTTCCATTTTCACCACTGGTCATAGGCAACTAGCGTTCTACAACTTTTGCATTTATTTACATTGATCGATGATTCTAACTGATCATTCGGGACGATTGGCATTCATTTAAAGTCAGCGGTCCCTGTAACTTAACTTTCTAGAGGTCGTGGGTTCGATTCTGATCACCGGTCGTTGCCAATTAACATTCTACAGCTTTCGCGTTCATTCTGAAGGCAACCATTCCATTTTCTTATATTTTTAACTTACATTTAAAAACAAATCTACTACGGAATTCCATACAAAGTGACAAAAGTATTCTCTTGCACAACTCCAAGCAAACGCAATAAAAGGGAAGCAACTACCGTCCGTTATTCAACTCGTGAAAGCTCCCTCTCCTCACCAGGCAAATGAAAAAAAAAATGAAGCAACTACCGTCCGACATTTAACTTGTACAAGTTTCGTAAACTATGGGCCAGTCTAGTAACTTAGCTGCCGGTACGGTTGCAAAAGTTGGAGGAAGTACGCCCCAACAGGTGAACATAAGGTTTTCAGGGATATACGAGCGAAAACGTGACGAGATAACTAGAGACTGCATAATGAACTGTACGATTCACCAGATGTTATAAAAATGAAGAAATCGCAATAACTTAGGTGGGCAGGGAAAAACGAACACTATATTCTATTTTGGAAGGAACGTCGGATGCAAAAAGACCATTGGCAAGACCGAAATGTCATTCGGAGGGCAATATTAGAAGAGATCTTCGAAAAGTACGTGTTGGCTTGATGTTATCCAGGATTAGAATCCAATGGCGAACGTTTGTTACTGTCGCAATCAACTCGCGGGTTCCTTCATCCATAGCTTAGTTAATTAGTCTAGGAACTTTGGACTTTCAACCGTCACCATTCGTCTTGAGCTGTTAAAATATACACCCATGCTCCTGCCCGGACTCAAACCCAACACTTTCCAGCCCATGACCTATCACTCGGCCGGCAACATTCAACTCGTGAAACTTTCGCAAACTTTTATTTTTATATGGGCCAGTCTAGTAACTTTGGACTTCGACCCGTCACATTTCCCTTTCGCTGTTAACATCCACACCTATGCTCCTGCTGGGACTCGAACATTCGAGCCATTGGCATATCCGGCCGGCAACATTCAATTCATAAAACACTACAAAAGTTCAATCTTCACTACAGCCAATCTCAAGCCAATACCAGTATCCAATCAATCCCATCTTTTCGCCAAGTATCGTTACATCATTGGCTTCAAACCATAAGTACAAAAAATCAATGTATAGTAACCATTCATATTCAATAAAGCTATCCCTAACCAAAACTGATTCAATGTATTTTTTTAAAAGTATTGTCTGAGTTCTGTCTTAAGAACTACAACCATTCTTCCGTGCATCCTGCTATTGCATGATCCAACCCATTATCTTCTTCATAAGTTAAGTTAGGTGAAAGCTCTCATCTTCTGCCTAAATTATGTATTATTATCTTAAGTGCCTCTTGCTACTGTAGAAGACTCTCTTATGGTCAATTATCTTTTCAGTAGAACTCATATTTCTCATAGCACAACGTATATGCCTCGCGGTATAGTTACATTGCAACTACCAGCGTTATAGTCACGCCATCCTCCACCCCCAATAGTCTAATTCTCATAACCTATCTACTATTTACCATTTACAGAAAACAGGAATTACACTTTTATAAGTTTTACTTCAATTGCTTTACAAGTACCATATTCTTACGACACAGTACCAACTTACCCTCATACACAATAAAAATGCCTTAGTTATTCAAGACTTGTTTTAAATCAACACAACACACGGTGTTGATTTTGGTACTGGCAGCCAGAAAAAATGTTATGGCTGCAACGAGATTTGAATATGGGTTGCTGTGTTAGAAGTTTGAAGTTTTACCATCTGGGCTAAACCACCAGACAGAAAAAGCACTATATTCAAAGTGTATAGGGATAAAAATATGTTGCTGAACTCCAAACACAAAGTTACTCGTACCCCTTATGTCATTGTTTAATCACTTTTCCATTTGTCAATTAAGGATTATAATTCCCATTCATTGATAATTTCTATAATATTTCTATTTCTATAAAAGCAAACGATCAAGAGGGCGGCAGGCAAACATTTGATGTCTAATCAGCACCGTGTGTTGTGTTGATTTAACAGAAAAAGTGGAGTCACGCTCGGACGCCGAAAAGTGTTGAATTAACACAGGCATTTTTCATTGTGTACGTTTACTACTTTGAAGAATGCGCCTTCCTGTGGTATTTTGAGCACGAAGGGTCGTAATCCTGGTTGGTTATACAGTAACAATACATTGATACATGTACATTGTATAATAGTAAATTAGACATTGGAGGGGCGTTTTACTTCTTGCTGCAAAATATGATAAAATAGTTTTATTATTAATCACTAATAGGGAGTTATTTCACTTGAAATATTTTCATTCTATCAAAGATGTTTGCATGTTTGTATTATTTCTTTTTCATTTGTACAGACATGTAATACGATGTGAAACAATACGAAACCAGATTTCTTTACAAAAATCTCAGATAACTAAAAAAATCATGGTGATTCAGGCAACAGAAATTGTTTTCCACTTATAAAATAAACCACTTACTATTACTATAATGTTCATGTTATGGATTTTCCGAAAGAAGTATAATTAATACCATTAATAAAAATATACGCCACACATAAAACGAAAATGAGACATTTGTGGTACGTAAATTAAAGCGTATTTCACTTATGTATCATTGTGACTGAAAATGAATGAACTTCATGTAAAGAAAACACTATTTAAACTCAAGTTAGTACGAAAGTCATATGGATTATGATCTTTAATAAAAATCAGAAAATAAACAAGTCTTTATAAACATGCAGTAAAAAACGAAGGCTGTCTGTCAATAATATTGTAACTTCTACTATCCCACATGAAGATTGCGACTAAACTGAAAACTCGAGGGAGCCAATATTCGATTGAATTCGTTAGAGGTTTCCCGAATACTTCTAACGTTAGTACAAACATACAAAATAACAACTTTAAACCTTTGTGCATAGTTTGACCAATAACGATATTTCAGTATCAAAAAATATTACAATATTTACAAATATTATCAGGAAAAAATATTATTAAATAGTCTCCTATTGGCCATCATGCAATATATTATAGTATAATTGTGTTTGTTATTAAGGGAATCATTTATAACTTTCCGAGCTTAAAGTTAAATCCACTGTTTTAAAAGAAATTATAACAACATTATTTGTTATTGTGATGGCAATATTATGGGATGGAAAAAATATGAACGATATAAGTTGAAATTTTACTTTCTATCACCTGTTCAATAACAATATCGATCAGAAATGTCTAAACATAGATTTTCTATATCAATTACCTCGAAAACAAATTGTAATTTACCAACATGCTTATTAAAACTTTGTGTTAGTTTTTGTTGTAGAATATCCTCTAAAATTTTGTGAAGCTATGTTAGGAATACATACGATACAAGACTTTAATATAAGCAACTCACTTTCTAGTCGGGTAAAAGATCGAACCGCAAACAAATTGCAACAGAAAGTCTGGCAGTTGCTATTATTGAAAACAAAATGTGATAAAAACGATGGAATAAAGTTTACCAACACCACTGTTGCCATAAGGCTGCCATACTAAAAAATGGCCGCCATAATGGAATTTAGCAGTTATCTGGAAGTTTATGCATTTTCCGACCAACACGTGACCCGTGAAAGGTATCATTTAAGGTATCAACCTCTTAGCTGTTGTTAAGGTAATAAAATTGTACACAATGTATACGATTTATACGAATTGCGGCCAATTGTAAGGTAACTCAGAACTACATTCCAGGATAATTACAGGCGGGAACATACGCCATCATTACGTGCGCCTTACGAGCAAAGTTTGCTGGAATGAATTTTGTAATTAAAATGGAAGATTTTTTTAGGTCTATATAATATTCAAAAAATATTTTAACAGTTCCTGAATGAGCAGAAACTGAAATATCATTTAATTTTTGGACGTACAAACTGCGTCACGCTTTTATTGCGATTTATTCATGGGGGTAACATGAATATTTCTTCAAAAACTAAATTGCAAAAATGTTTATTTAAGATGTGAAATTTAAATTTTATTTCTTGTTTACCAATGTAATATTTCGTTTCTATTTTTTTTAATATTCCTGATACGTTTGTTTTCGGACATGAACAACATGTAATCAATAATTTTTGTGCAGAATGGATATGATACAAATACAAACCCATTTAAAAAAAAGCTTCAATTGCACGAAAAGAACACCTTTGCCCAGACTGCATGATCGTCATTACATGAATATTCATATTGAGCATATCAATACACATTTAATATACATAAAACGTAGCTACACAATAGAATGCGATAACAGTGACGATCAAAATTCAGAGAGAGAACAATCAGATGAAGACACATTTTCCCAATTACAGTAGAGTTGTAAAGAAAATAATGGTACAAGATGCTTGAATGAAATATTGAAAGTAAAATGGTCTAATAAATTGAACTGAATGCTTTTGCTGCACCTATATTAGCACTATGTCACTTTCAGGCCGCAGTTTAAATGGGAAGATCAGGTCTCAGAATCATCATCACTTACTACCACATGATAGTAGTCAGAGTTAAAACAACTGTCACCACGATAGTTTATGCAAGCTGTAGTGCAATACAGTCTCTAATTTTTGGAACTACACTGCAGAATTGCACATTGAGTAGTTGAACAGCTGCATTTAATACATCGAAGAAGAAAATGAGGCGCTGGAGGTTGAGATGATTTTACTGGAACCAACAATTTCTCTGTTATTTCCACCCTCACTGCAACGTGTTTCGATCATTTCCTAGCCAAGACTGGACCTGATGATACACTCTTTTACAGTGAAAGGCACATGCATAATGAGTTGGTGGTAAAGTCTCTGGTTTTACTTGAGTTAACAATTTTGTTACTTTCTGAGTAAAAATTCCAAAGCGAACATCATTCAAAAGTTCTTCCTTTTTATTCCCATATATCATGGCTATCGCTGTCACACCAGCTGCGATTACTTCTTCCGAACTAGTGGAATTCAAAAATATAGAAGTAAATTTCCTGAAGTTTTTATCTATTTAGCAATGTAATCTCTTCACCTTTACCAACTGAAAACAACCTTGAAGTTGTGTCACAGAAGAGTAGTGCCGTTGTTTCCTAATGCATTTTATGTCATAGATAAAAGTTTCCTTTGAGTTCTTCTTAACATCTGAGCACATAAGTATTTTGTAAGGTGTGTTCACAACATAGTGAATAAGCACAGTAAGCAAATCATTGTCGTCACCAATTAGAAATGTGGCCATCACGTCTGCTGATGCAATGGCTGTATTTCCAATTGCCACATCAGCGTCACCCTGCGACTGAATGGCATCACACCCGATACACCTTAATCTCTCTGCGACGTACTGAAGAAATCGTTGTTTATTTTGAGTATTAGCTAGAAACACATTTTTTTCTTCAACATAACTTTTGCTTCTGTTGAGAATATTACGGGTACAACGAGGTCAAAACATTGTAACGCACATGCACTGCTCGGCTGTGACACAACTTCAAGGCTGTTTTCAGACGATAAAGGCGAAGAGATTACATTGCTAAATAGATAAAAACTTCAGGAAACTTCCTTCTGTATTTTGGAATTCCGCTAGTTCGGAAGAAGAAGTAATCGCAGCTTTTGTGACAGCGATAGCCATGATATACGGGAATAAAAAGGAAGAACTTTTGAATGATGTTGTTCGCTTTGGAATTTTTACCCAGAAAGTAACAAAATTGTTAACTCAAGTAAAACCAGAGACTTTACCACCAACTCATGATGCATGTGCCTTTCACTGTAAAAGAGTGTATCATCAGGTCCAGTCTTGGCTAGGAAATGATCGAAACCCGTTGCAGTGGGGATGGCAAATAACAGAGATATTGCTGGTTCCAGTAAAATCATCTCAATCTCCAGCGCCTCATTTTCTTCTTCGATTTATTAAATGCAGCTGTTCAACTACTCAATGTGCAATTCTGCAGTGTAGTTCCAAAAATTAGAGACTGTATTGCACTACAGCTTGCATAAACTATCGTGGTGACAGTTGTTTTAACTCAAAATGTCCATTATTTTTACTGGAGAATATTTGTGTGTTTAGTAACCATTTTATGTACTTTTGTAGGAATACATGTAAAGAGTAATGATACTAGTAGTAAATTATTGAATATTTTGTTTCAAATTTATCTTAGACACTGGACATTTTAGAAATGTATCTTAAAATAATATTTCTTTGTTTAGGCCAGATGAGTATCCAAGCAACAGGATAATATTGCGATCATGGACATAGTTGTAGATACTTGAATAAGGGATTTTGATACGCGAAGGAAAACTAACTACACTGTGAATCATATCGTAGCTGAAATTTTACTTTATGACGTGCCTCTTAGATAAGTGCAGTGTAATGTAGTAGCATCTTCATTGAAGGTATCATCTTCATTAATTGCTAACTGTACTTCCTCAGCACACTTGCAAACTTGATGCACTTTTGTATAATCGGATTTGTATTTGAATTTAGTTTTTAAGGCAACTTTGGCTTAGGCCTATGTATAATCGAATTTAGTGTATCATATCTATCCTTGCAATTTCAGTTAACTGGCTTTCTTCTTGGCATCTATAATCGACATCGGAAATAAAGATGCAAATTCAGACATACATACATACACACAAACGCACACACACACACACACACACACACACACATATATATATATATATATATATATATATATATATATATATATATAT
>JAGDQP010074138.1:0-10305 GCA_022664845.1 Lepisma saccharinum | reverse complement strand
TTCAATAATGAGACAATAGTAATCTCACACAAAAGCAAGTTTCAAAATTTTAAAAGAGTATGTTTTATGGTATACTTTTCTGACTACACCTTTGGTAACACTGTTTATGTCCTTGGGAAGACTTCTGTTGCAGGGTGTAAACAACCACTAGCGACCTCATTCTCGCGTCTATTCCTACTCTGGTCAGCTTATATGCTATTAACTGACCTAGAGACTTTTTGGACCCCCAAAGGAGCATTTGTTTGTTTCTTTTGGAAAGATTTTCATTCAGAAATCAAACAAGTAAAAGTTTATAACATGTTTCAAAGGAATACAAACTATGAAATGTTACTGCGATTGTTCAATTTAATTGTAATGAACTCTTACGATAAGAGATGGCACTATTTCGTTACAACGATTTGTGTAGACGTATGTTAAAACTTTATAAGGTAATAGAGCCAGTTTATCCAACTTGTGACCACATATTTTCCTGCAAAAGAAATGTAATCCTATTGGTAAATAAGTGTGAATCATATTCAGTTAATTTCTTTCATGGATAGTTTCTAGGTAATAAAGATCCTCTTTAGAACATTGTATAAAATGAAAAAAATAAAGTATCTTGTGAGAACTGGAATATTATATTTTAAATCACCATTCAGATATTTTTGAAGAGGCATGGGAAGACGAAGTATGTCAGTGCCTTGAACTATGAGCTTAAGCAGGGTTTACGCTAGGAATTTCACTTTGAGGGTGTAACGTCAAAATTGCGAGGGTGTAAGTTAATGTTTGTACGGTTTCTACCGATTTTCACATAACAAAAATTAAAGTTGGCGTGTTGTCGAGAATTTGGGGGGTAAATAACCTGCTCAGGAGAGGCCTGGAGGAATTACTGAATTAAATATAGCTTGAAGTATGAACCAACTGTGATAATCATTGGCTCTGGCTGGCTATTTCTTCAAATATGGCGACATTTATTGAACGTTTCATTGAAAAATTAGTTATCCAAGGGTAAAAAGCCTCAAGCAACTAAATGAAAAGAAGCGTCCGTCCTGCAATGGCGATTTTAAATCAGACCATGGGAAATTTTATATTACAAGAAAAATCCTGGAGAATCATTACAAAATGTTGTAAGAGAAATGAAAACAAAAATATTATTATAAAATAAATTTAAGGTTAACAGCAACAGTTCCCGCCGGGCGGGTGGCCGAGTGGTCTGTGGCGGAAGGTAATCGGCTCGAAGGTAACGGGTTCGAGTCCCGGCAGGGGTATAGGTGTGGATTTTAACAGCTAAAGGTGAAACGTGACTGGCCGAAGTGCGAAGTTACTAGACTGGCCCATATAAAAATAAAGTTTACTAAAAAGTAACAGTTCTCCAATATGGAAGGGGAAAACTATGATAAATTGTTAGACGTCCCCAATGTTTTAGGTATTCTGTCAATCAAAACTGTTTGATAAAGCACCCATTTTCTTGAAATAGTATTGAAATCTATCCAGTTGGTCTGCAAAATTCTTGAAATTGATATAGTACTGAAACTTCAATTTGTACTTTAATTACAATTAATCTATGATTACTTAATACGTTGGGTACATTCGCAGGTACGTCAGATAAGGTCACCTCACAGTATTTAGAGGAGATCCCGATTGTGACATTTATTTTGATATTTTATGGTTTTCAGGAAACTTTAGGTCCGGTCTGTAAATGTAAGAAGATGATATTGGAAGGAGGTCATCCAAGATCAAGTTCTAAAATACTATCACAGCATATTGGCCTGTCCTGTTTTCATGTTAATAACTATTGGCCTGCACTTGCATTTTGGAAATTGAGTTTGTACTATCTAGAAGTCGTTTCAAAGGCTGCAGATAACAGAAGCGTGGATATGTGTCATAGGAGTCTCCTCCTACAGTGTTTCTAATGAAGCATTGGCATCACATTTGTGTTTGATGAAATAGTCTGTTAATTTTTATTATATTCACTTTTTGTCGTTGGACGTTGTCACATCAGACTTCGAGTGCTTACTACATATGCACTTGCAATATGTGTACCAATGTCGAAACTGTATTATAACCTCTCCTTGAGGCCTTTGTTAATAACCTGCACTTCAGTACGTTGCCGCTGAGGCTATTATATATATATATATATATATATATATATATATATATATATATATATTGTAAACATATTTGTGTTTGTTTCCTTCTCTGCATGTATCAAAACCTCTGACTTACTGTAATAATTCCAAATTAATTGGAAGCATTCTAGAATTTATCTTCGATTATTACTAAAATACAGGGAGTATTACATAATTTGGAAGAACGAATTTTCTAAATGTTGATAACCGACTTTAACATTAATTTAAGAATGAAACAATATATGTTTTTTTTAAGATATAACCAATATATATTTTTTAAAAAAATCTATTATCCTTCTTTGTCTACACTTTGGTACGGAACGTGATTTCAAATCAGGATCTGGTGATAATAATATTTGGCCTTGACTTATACACTAAGAAGGACTCTCACAATTATTATCAAGTAGCCATCCAGTTTCTATATTAGGTCAATTCTAAAATAATTGTCATTCAATATTGAACTTCAACGTTGAAACTGATAATAACGGAACTCTAAAAGATCCGTGCTGTTCAAAGTATTTGAATTTTTCTGATAGACCACATAATAGCTTACATTGAGTATGACAGATCTTTCACTAATCATACGTTCTCAAATTATTTTTCAAAAAATGTAGCTGAAAAGACGACGGGAAAATATTAGTTCTTATGGCGCAAAATTAAAATTGATTAAAATATACATCTGAATTGGCTTTAATCGTGAGGGTCTATTAAAATACTAAAAGATATAATGATATATATGAATTCTAGTTTCCAAATATTTATTTGAACTGTCGTAGTCAATATGAATTATGGTTAAATATCACCCTGAAGTTAGTAATCAATTCTGAAATTGATTCACCATATTCCCATTTTGATTAAATTGTAAGATTTATAATAGGAAGCAAAATGACCCGATACCCTGTATATCGACCAAATAAGACAGTGCGTTTCTTTACATGATGTTTCCACCCCCTCTATCTCGTAACACAGTGGTGTGTTTGAAAAAAATGCAGAAACACATGAACTCTAGTATCGAGGGGGACGAAATATTGTAATAATTTAAAGAGTTCTTTCCCATCCTCCGCGGTCTAGTTGCAAAATATTCAACTTTCGTAAATGCCAACATGGGTATCATACGGTATCATATCGCGTGACATATCATTCGAAAGCTACATCGATTCTAATTACGAAAATGATATTCCTTTTAATTCGGCAAAATACCTTGGGACATATCCCGTTGTAAACTTTTACTTATTACGCACAACCAAATCTTCAAAAAATGTAATACGTTACCATATTAAACTAGATATATACCCTCAACCACTGATGTTTTGATTTTATGTCATTTGATATTACTGCAGCAGTTTTACTAAACCTGTTTCAACCTAGTGAAACCCTAACTTACTCAGCCTTAGTGAATTATACTTTCAATGCAGGGGCAGGGTTTCATTCCTGAATCAGCAACAAATATCACTTCGTATGCTTTGCTGTATACTTATTTGTTGGTTTGGTAATTCCATAGTAAACTCAATTAGATCGTGAAGGTAAGATTATGCGAGAACGCGAAACGAGTACAGACTTTGGGGGCGCATCACACAATATTACAATACATGAGCATCAATAAAATGAAGGTTCGAATATCTTAACTTACCAGGTTCTTTTATGGAAAATAGGAAACGTAAGAAATGCATTTGGTGAACATGAACATTGTATGGGACATAAATCTATTCCAAGATAATATTTTATTCTCAACGAATGTGTCATCAGACGCGATGTCTGCTGCTTAAAAACTACCCGGTTATCTGTGTTCACTAACTGAAGTTTTAATCCTAAGCAGTTCAGATTCGGATTCATATTTAATTATGTTCTCTAAGACCTTTCTTTAACAACAATAAGAGTTAACAGGTAAAGAACTGACCAATTTACAATATATAACGAGGGTTAACTATATGATAACTCCTATCTACATTTTTTTGTCACCGGAAGTAGCTGTTGACATTTTACTGAAAGGAGAAAAATTGGCGGACTTTCCGGTTGCAAGCTTCGTAGCAAATGAACGTAGAGGTAAATTGGACGTTTATTATTCAATCAGTTTCAACTGGAAAGTTCGCCAATTTTTCGCCAAAAGACAACAAAAACTTTAGGTGACAAAAATTGTAGATATGAGGGCTCAACAGATAACCGTCGATAAGATACAAATAAGAAAAGTACTACATAAGAATCAAGACTTACTTGCAGTCTCACACTAGATATAATAATATTTATAGGTACAAGAATATAAGTATTTAAACATCAGACCTAGTGTTGTTGACAACCTGTGTTAGAGGATGGGTATCACTATTATGAGCTACATTAATTAAATTATCAAGTATTACTATTTAACTCAAGGCCATATGTTACAGTTTTAAAATAGTGTATGTGTTGGAAAACGTTATATGTACTGCGGAGGTAAGTTTCTGAGGCGCTAATTCAATATTTTCCCGTGGTGATTCCATACAATTGGAAATAATTTAATATCAAACGAGATGAACTCGGATTCGAAAAGAGTTCTTCAACTTCATTTTTGCCACGATGATAATGTTTCATGGTGATGCATTTTCCTACAAGAGTGGGTCTCATTCGCGGTCGATGTTCGACAAAGATTCCAGCTCATACACCCAGATGTAAATAGTTTACTCTGATGTTGGATTTTCACAACACACTTTTACAACCCTTGTGTAAATGTCCGCATTTGATGCACTGGAAATGCACCACGGATTTTCAGTGGTGTCCTTACTGATTGTTCTCAATGCTTTCCGGAGTCGGAATGTTGGTGAGATAACGGCGCTGTCTTGCCTATGGTTTTGATTCCCTGATTAATGCTAGCACCATATATTATGATAGACCTCTCATTCAGTTACTCTTAGATCATGCACCCGCTATACATTTTGTATTTCTGCGATGTTTCTCGAGCCATACTAAAAAAATTTAGAGCCGTAACAGTGATCGTGCAGTGCATTGTTTTAAAGGCTTTTGAGGAGTCGGTTGTGTCCTTGTTAGGTGAAAATATCTTGGTTTCGACTTCAGCTTATTTAGCAACATCTGATATGTACCTTTTAAGTGTTGGACGAATTAGGTTAGTTTATATGTTATGAATTATGTTTACATTATGGTTTAAAAGCTTTGTTAATTGTTTAAATGCATTATCAGTCGGTTTTAATTGTTTTTCAAAGAGATATTTACGATTTAGTTCATTTTATAATTTATTGTTATTATTGTGGTAATTGAAATAGTTCGGGAGTAGGTCAATAGATGTCACTGCTATAATTTAGTGTTTACAAATGGCGGGAGTTTTAAAAAACACCACATGAGTTTGACATTTAAGATGTTAGTTAACAGAACATTTATATGATTGATTAAGCTGTATATTATTATTGTTTTGTATAATGAGATATCAGATTAGTTGAAATGCAATAACGTTAAACCGACATAAACTATTGACTGCAAGTATGTAAAAGGTCATGTCGGGTTTTCACATACACATAACTTACCTAGCGTAGCTGTGGTTTTGTTAATGTACGCTCGAGGACTCTGTGTAGCAGACGACAGAAGAGAAAAGTACACTACGGCCACAATACGATTGACGGTATTTGTCAGTACCGGAGGATGAAGTTAGTCTGAGTTGTTAGCAGTCATTGCACTAAGACTGATCATCTCATCTCACCATAGGTCGTACATTTGTCTTGCTAATCTCAGTTTTTCTGTGTACATCCTCGGTTATCAAGGGCCTCCGGCTATACAGCTCCAACGCTATGACAGACCAGCTTAATCATCTAGGACAACACCAAAACTAACAAGCAACAGTACCAGGACCATTACAGTACTCCACGTTAGGACGTACCCTCAGCCAACGCCGTAGCATCGAAACGTGTACTAGATCTCACTCACCGTCAAGCAACTATTCCGGACATTCATCACCACCGCCGAAGAAAACTCACACTCTCAGTGATTCGGAATTAGACGAACAACAGATGGATATAACAGATGGATATAACGGATAAATCAGTTTCCAGATCTACCATCCCGTTCAGCCTCAAAGACTCATACATTTTTGCTGTCGAACTTTGACGCTAAGTTTCAAAATCCAAAAATGTTGTTACTACAGTTTCCCAAATATGTTCCACGTGACAGTGTCTCAAGACTCATACCAACAAAGAACGGGATAATCATACATACAATAGATGCCAACCTTGCCACAACCATCAGAAATAAGTACAGTTTTGACATCTTCGGGAAAAACGCAAAAATGTCCAGCCTGGAACACAAACCTATAAGACAAGCACCTCCACCTCGCAGATCTCCTACTTTATCCGTAGTCATACGTGGTATCGAACCTACTTTGACCGATACAGAAGCCGAAGATGAACTGAAACTTGAGGGGCATTCCATACAGAAATACATACGCATAAAAACTAAACAGGGCAGTCCAACTTATATGATCCGTGTTCATACTAACAGTCAAGAGACAATAGATCTTCTGACAAACGGGGCATTCATATACAAGAAACGACATCGGGTAGAACCCTCACACACCACTCCTCCAATGCCAGTCAGATGCGAAAAATGCCAACTTTACAATCAACACCCTACATCCAAATGCCCCAATAACATGAAATGCGGATATTGTTCAGGCCCACATACTACAAAATCATGCACCAACCTACAACAACCACCAAAATGCAACACTTGTAACGAAGCACATCCGACATTTAGCTACAGATGCAAAGCACGACCGGCCGCAGAGCCAAGCAAACCAGAACTAATAGTACCGATCAGAGCCACAACAACTAAACCGCCAGACACACCCATCATAAAATCTGTATATCAACCAATCACAATTGATCAACTACTCACTTTCATTACTGTAGCACTTCAAAATATTCATCCATTTCAAAGACAGAATGTACTTCAACAGATCCAATATGCTGCTCGTACAACTCTGCACGTAAACTTCAACGCCACATACTCAGGCCCGTATGTACACTGTTATGCAGCAACGCTTGAAACGGAAGTATAAACCTCAATCAACCTTCCATCAAATAATCCCTTTTATGGCCCTTACGTTCTTATTTCTAAATATCCGTTCACTTCAACACCATAAAATACCCTTTGAACAACTTCTGCTCGAAGAACGCATTAATGCATTTCTCCTTAATGAAACTCACCTCAAACCAACCACTTCGTGCAAAATACCTGACTGCACACTAATAAGACAAGACAATCAACTACCAACCCATAGGACCAGTGGTTTCACCGCAATCGGTTTCTCTCCCCGAATCTCTTATCGCCAATACTCACCTCTCTTACAAGTACCCAAACATCTTATCATCACCCTATATTTTCCTCAGTTTTACATTACAATAGCCACCATCTACGTTCTCCCTGGACATCCTATACCAACCAACTTTTTTTTTCCATACGTTTGCAACACTTTCGGTCACTATCTCATTATGGCTGACAACAACATTCACAGTCGCTCTGACAGGGAGAAAACATATTTTCAAGATTTTATTGAATATCAAACAACTGGCACTATATATTGACTGCCTAAACCTACTCGCCCGATATTAAATACCACTCCTGACATTGTCATCACTTCTACTAATCTTCTCAATAGGTGCACAACAGACGTATTAGATCTTCTCGGCAGAGACCATACCCCTATTACACTATCCCTTCAAATTCGCCAAGAACCCAACATCCCCCGAACTACCCCTCCCCGTCAAATTCTTCGATTCGATAAAGCAAACTGGACGGAATACAGGCATTACATCCAACTTCACACAGAACATATAGAACCCCCCAAAACAGAGACATAGCTATATGAATCGATCGACACCCTCACCAACACCATCAAACAGGCTTCCGAAAACCATATACCCCAAACCACCCTCTACCCCCATAGACCTAACGTTCCACCTCAGTATCTACCAATGATTCAAAGATCCCGCAATTTCTACCGAGACTAGCAACGAACTGGCAACCCGGAATCACTTCGTTTAAATCGTCAACTCCAGCGGACAGTCCATAATTACATAAAAGCATACAAACTAAGACAATGGGTTCGAACATGCAACACATTAGCGGATACTGCGCACCCTACTAAATATTGGGAAAAAATCAACCGGCTTAATGGAAAATATTCCAAAACAACGTATCCTATTACGCAACACAACCAAGCTCTACATACAGACACCGATAAAGCAGACGCATTTGCTGACTACTTACAGGACATTTTCACACCATCACCACCTTTCAATCCATTTCGAAGACATATTGCCGACAGATTAATTATAGACTCTCCACATCTACAACCCGAAACTAATCATCAACTCCCAGATCACCTACTTACTGCACCTATCACCCTAGACGAAGTAATAGAGACAATAGCACTTAAACGAATTACAGCACCCGGCATTGACACTATCACATACCGTCATCTTAAAGATGCACCCATCACTCTCCTAACGCTATTAGCCACAATCTACACATTCATCCTTCGCACTGGCTTCTTTCTACTCCCATGCAAAACTTCAAAAACTCTTATGTTTCCCAAACCTGACAAACCACTCCACAACTTATCTTCATACCGACCAATACAACTCACCTCTGCCCTTAGCAAGACCTTAGAAAAATCCTAGTTAAACGACTTCACTCCCATCTAGACCAACACCATATTTTACCAATATATCAAGCAGGCTTCCATCCGCACTTTAGTATCAATGACCAACTTCTCCGTCTCATCAATACCATATCAAACCATTATAATACCTCTCGTCCTTCATGCCTCCTTCTTTTCGATCTCGAAAAAGCATTTGAGAAACTCTGGAATCAGGCCCTTCTACACAAACTTTACAACTTTCGTCTTCCCATCACCTATATCCGACTCATTCTCCATTTTCTAACAAATCGAATCGCATATATCACAATCAACTCTAGCATGTCCCACCCTATCTTCATACATTGTGGTGTACCACAAGGTTCCGCACTGTCTCCACTCTTATATCTTTTGTTCGTGGCAGACTTCCCACAGATACCGCCTAATATACCAGGTGTATGCATAAGTAGTTTCCTGTTTAACTAAGAGATGGCGTCAGCGAAAAGTACGCAGCGTATTCATTTGACACATACGTCATTTTGTTCGTTTGACATTAAACTACAAACACACACAAGTTGAGTCCGCCAAACACTAGCGTCTTTGTTTTATCGTTAAGTGATCATGTCGAAGTTTATGCCTGAAAAAGAACATTTGCGGCAAGCATTGCTTTTCTTATTTAATCAAAAGAAAATGGCTGTTAAAAGTCATCGTGTCGTGGTAGAAACATATGGTGAACACGCTCCATCGATTAGAACATGTGAGACATGGTTTCGACAATTTAAAAGTGGTGATTTCAATGTGAAAGACAGTGCGCGCTCTGGTAGACCACAAAAGTGCGAAAACGAGCAATTGCAGGTGTTATTGAACGATGACCCAACTCAAACTCAACAGCAATTGCCAAAAGCATTAAATGTGTCACAAGAAACAATCAGCAAACATTTACGAGCAATGGGGAAGATCAATAAACTGGGTAAATGGGTCCCACACGATTTGAATGAATGTCAAATGGAAAATCGCAAAGTCACGTGTGAAATGCTGCTTCAACGCTACGAAAGAAAATCCTTTTTGTATCGAATTGTGACGGGTGACGAAAAATGGATTTATTTTGAAAACCTGAAGTGGAAAAAATCGTGGCTTTCACCTGGCGAAGCCTATTCTTCAACACCAAGGCCAAATCGCTTCGGCAAGAAGACCATGCTTTGTGTCTGGTGGTACCAGAGCGGTATTGTGTATTATGAACTCTTGAAGCCCGACGAAACCGTTAATGCACAACGCTATCGCCAACAAATGATTAATTTAAATCACGCATTGATCTAAAGACGACCGGAATGGGCCCGAAGACATGGCAAACTGATTGTGTTACACGACAATGCGCCCTCTCACACGAGATCCTTCCGCACCCGCCGTACTCCCCAGACCTGGCGCCATCTCACTATCACCTCTTCGCATCAATGGGGCACGCGCTCGCAGAGGAGCACTTCAGCAATTTCGAAAACGTTGGAAAATGGCTCGACGAATGGTTTGCCGCAAAAGGCAAGCAATTTTTCTGGCATGGTATGTATCAATTACCTGAAAGATGGG
>JAGDQP010074134.1:0-10305 GCA_022664845.1 Lepisma saccharinum | reverse complement strand
CCTCTCGTTCCACCCAAAGTTGACGAATTATAATGGTGTATCAATACTTTTTGTTCGTTCATTTTCTGTAATTTTTAATAAATATATCTGACAGCCGTCTTTCGTACAATATCTTGTCTTTGATCTTCTTAAGAATATCGTCTGACAAGTGTGAGAATGGATTACTTTCTTTATTTTCATAACAAAGTTCCATGTAGTACGGATAACGCAGATTTTTAATAATTTTGTTAGGTGTATCAATACTTTTTGCACTAACTGTAAATATACAAGATTGCATGAAATACAATATTGTAAA
The DNA here is from genome assembly GCA_022664845.1 of Lepisma saccharinum. Taxonomy (NCBI): domain Eukaryota; kingdom Metazoa; phylum Arthropoda; class Insecta; order Zygentoma; family Lepismatidae; genus Lepisma; species Lepisma saccharinum. The sequence goes on along the minus strand of JAGDQP010074134.1, from coordinate 10,010 downwards.
AAAAGAAATACGTTTCGTCATGATAAGAGTAAATACTGGGACCTTACATAATTAAAATGCGTAATCGGAACGAATTTCGTACAACGTCGTGATTACTTTTAATAGCCAGATAAAAGCTTAATAATAAGATCTTTACTTCATCAATATCTATTTTTAATAAAATCATATTTCAAGTCATTAAAATGTGATGTTGTTCTGTATAAAAGATAGCGTTATCCTCATTGACTTTTGTTATAAAATAACAACTTCTGGTGTTTCAAGGGCACTTTGAATGCAATGTTTTCCTGTACGTATTCACTATTATATTTATTTGACAATATTTTCGCCAGGAACAGTGCATCGTTTTCTTTTCTTCATCCACTTAAGGTTTCGAGACTCCATTGTTTTATCCAATAGTCATAAGTGTGCACATAATATGGCAAACCTAGCTAGAGACAGAGCATCCTGACAAAACATTTGTGAACTGGTTCCAGACTGTTACTCAAAGTGTTTGTAACACTATTCCAGTCTATAGAGGCGAATTCAAGTTTTGGTCTTACTAGCATTTTATATAGATGAAGATAAAATAACTACTTTTTTTAAAAGATATACCATTACCTAAAAATGAATCCTATAAGTTTTCTTGCTTCCTGTACAGCGTTATGCATGTGGTCTTCGAAACGTAGGTTCTTGTCATATATCACACACCTATATCTCTAATCATATCAACGTAATATTGAGTCTTGTTTGTGCATGTCATAACTTTAGTTTCATTACAATTGACTTTCGCACTAGTATGAGACATTGTCAAGGTCTTTCTGCAATAACTAATTATTTTTAAGATTATTTTCAACCCTGTACAATTTTCAACCGTCTGCATATAGTATTACATTTGAATACATAATACTTTTTAGTATATCATTTATAAAAGTAGAAAATAATAGAGGACCTAGCGGTGACCTTTGCGGTATTCCATTCTCCATAGTGACAACAGTCGAATAAACTGAAGCAGTTTTGATTTCGAAACTTCTTGATGACAAACAACTTCTAAACCACTTGATATACAAAGGAGAAAAATCCATGTTTGATAATTTTGACAATAACAGGGTATGGTTAACGGAATCAAAAGTCTTAGATATGTCAACATCATCAACTTGAACCTTTCTACTTACACGAGATTTTATATAGTCAGTAACATGGCATGGCTATGTTACAATTGATTTTCCTTTCATAAAACCATGTTGAGATTCATGTAAAAGTTGTTTTAGAGATAAAATTGAAGTGTTTAAATATAACTGTCTCATATATTTTTGCGAAAGCATTAAGTAGAGTGATTGGCCTAAAACTGTTTGCATCTGAGCAATTCGCTTTTGTGAATCGGTACAATAAAAGCATGTTTCCAGATGGACGGATATATATCATTACCTTAAGATAAGTTAAAATCCTAACCAGAAGCGGAGCTAATTCTCTAGCACAAGCTTTTACAATATAATCAGGTATGGAATCTGGACCAGGTGACGATAGTGGCTTAAGTTTACCTCAGTGGTGGTCCGTGCCTTGAGTTCAATGGTTCACTGAACCATTAGGTACTTGAGAGCTGTAATAATAAAATTAAGTCACTAACATATACAATTTTTTAATGTAAAAATTTTTACTTTTATAGAAGTGCTGTCCAGTGGAACGCAAAATATGGTCACTTTCTTTTTAGCCTATGGAACGTCTTCAACAGTGTATAGTCTATGGTTCTTTACCAGTTCCGCTCTGGCTTTTCGCTGTACTCGAAAATGAACTAGGGATGTTAATCGGCTCGGTTCAATATGAGTGAGCCACGGTTCAGCTCAGAGCGAACCACGGCTCGGTTCGGCTCGGCTCAGAATGAGCTGCGGCTCAGTTCGTTTCAGCTCGGTGCGAGCCGCGGCTCAGGTCGACTCGAGCCGATCGAGCAGTTGACATCCCTAAAATGAACCTCATGCATGCAGTTGAACAGACTTCTTCGGGGAGGCGGAGAGAGGCGGCAAGATCTCTTCGGTGCTGGAAGGGAGGAAGGGGGAAGTAAGATCTCGCTGCATGGCTTGGTAGCTCAGGCGAGCACAACTATTTTGGTTTTACGTTCGAATATCTTCGAAGATAGTTCACTCATGTAGCAGAGGTAGTCTAGGTCACGCGAAGCACAATGGAAATCAAATGGACACAGTTAAAGAGATAAAACAAATATGTCCTTATTTTAACTTAAGAAATATATTTAAAATAAGTTTCTTTTCTTTAGTATATAGAATAGACATGCATCTGCTGTGTTGTTGAGTAGAGTGAAATTATCATTTTAAAGAGACAGTGCAAAATAATATACGGGCATGTATTGCAGTTACTTCCTGTAGAAACAGTCATAAAGACAGGTTTGGGAACTATGCTGGAAACACAAATAGAAGCAGTTTCAGAAATATTTTTTTGTTAGTTTAGAATGAGGGTATCTTAACGATAAAATCTGCCTTTTTAAAAAGGCGTTACATAGCTAATATGTAAACGCTCTTTCTTTTATAATTCCGTAAACAGGGTTTCCGCCAGGATTTTCAGTTTGGGGGTGAAAAGTGAAAATTGGGAGAGTGTAAGTGAAATTTTGTACGGTTTCTATCGATTTTTCAGAGCAAAAATTTTAAAGTAGGGGGTGTTGTCGAGACTTTGGGGGTAAACACCCTCCACATGGGGGTCTGGCGGGATCACTGCGTAAATATGTTAACGTGAAGTACCCGGTTACTTATATCCAGTCAGGTAATACAACAATTTTCACAAGGTATACCAGCGATTTTCTTAATTTATGAATCTTTTATAAGTGGAAACCACACTGCAAAAAATGGTTGTGTTAATTCAATATTTTCCGTGTCCCAGGGCGACATCACTTTTTTCTTGTGTTAAATCAACACAACAAACGGTATTGATCTTGGTAAGGAACTTGAATTTTATTTATGGCTCTTTGGCATGTAAAGCTCAGGCCGGGATAGAGGAAGGGAAAGGATGCAGTAAGTGCCAGCCTGGGCCTAAGTTGAAGGTACCATCACGGCATTTGTCTGGTATGACTGAGGAAAAACCTTTCAGTCAGGATAGCTATTGTGTCTTGTTGAGTGAATCTGAGCGAAGAAGCGCAAGATAATATGCCGGGCATATAGAATAGGCATGCATGTTTTGTAGTAAACCGTCACAGTCCCAGTTAATCGCTCCGCGCAATTTCTTAAGCAAAACATTTTTTGTCATTAATAACATCAGAAGAAAAATGCAACATCAAAGAGTTGGGAAGGCATCTTCCTGTTCTCGAGATAAAACAAAAGCAAATGAGTCGACGTAAGGATCTTTTAGGATTTTTAAGATTCTAATTTGCAACAGAAATAGATTTACAAATTTTCTACCATGAAGGAAAGACGTCTGACCTCCTGTACAAAGAAACCCCTTCTGTTAGAAGATCAGGAGAACCCTCTACGTCATTTTAACTAAGCAGCATGATGGTAATGTGTACATATTTTATGCAAACTAATATCTTAGATAATGCATAAAAGTTTACCTAACACAATTATAAACCTGAATCGCATATTATCCCAAGTGGGTCTAAGAAGCTTTTAGGTGTAACTAAAAAAAACATATACATGCCCACGTGTTTCGGGATTAATAAGGAATTTAGTAATTCGTCAGGCCAGTAAACATTCCATTCAAAGAAACAGGGGAGCTTGGATGAACTTGGGACGTTTTGCAAATTAGGTCTTCAATTGCAACTGTTTTTAGTTAGATCTGTTAAAATTTTCAAAGCATACTAATGATTTTTTCCTTTAGAAGTATGTGTTTAAAATTAGTGAACCGCCAGTTTTTGGAAGTACAAACCGCCACTGGTTTACCTGTAACGTCAATAACATCACATTCAGAGATACATAGGATTCCACTGTCGTTAGTATTTTGCTCAACAATATTCCATGGTACGATTGCATTTATCCCTACGTTAAAGTTTAGTGAGAAAAGTTATTTAAATATTTTAGCTATATCAGTTACATTGCCCTTGTACACTACTTCTTTTGGTACATTGTTAATATACAATCTCTTGTACTGATGCCAGGAACTGTTACCATAAGTATTACCTCCTAAAGCAAATACGTAATTATTTCGAGCTTCATTGTACTTTCTCTTAACTAACTTTCTTATTTCCGCATATTTTCTGTACCATTTCTTGTCATTACTTCGTTTTGATTTCACAAAATATTTAGTTTTCTTATCGATGAGCATTTTCATTAGCTCATCCAGGGGTCTTTAAATGACTTCTTATTTTTTTTTTAAATTTCTTCGGTACATTCTTTTTAAAAGCAGTATAAAGATCATGATAGAACTCATTAGTGTGACTCAATGTCAACCCTTCTCTTCTTCTTCTTCTTCTTCTTCTTCTTCTTCTTCTTATTATTATTATTATTATTATTATTATTATTATTATTATTATTATGATTATTATTATTATTATTATTATTCATCTGTCTAAGAGTAAAAAATTAGCATTACGAAAATCGTAGCCTTCATTGTATGTAGCAGAGGGGACAGGATCAGAATTGTTAAAACTTGAATCCCATTGAAAAATGAAAGGAAGATGATGATAATCTATTTTTGAAAGCCAGTGGACGTCAAAAATCATAAAACTACCTGTGATATTTGTCATCAACATGATTATAAGATTTGTTAAACTATGTTAATTCAGGTACAGAGCAGAGTTATAATAAGGCATCAGCCTTGATTCTCGTATAGTGGTGTTTTGTTATAATTGTTCCAGTGATCCAATCAATACAATCAACGTTGAAGTCGCCAATTAGTAGTAGTCTATATTTCTTAGACATAAATTGGCATAACCAATTACAATATAATTTAAATTCCAAGCAGATATATTAGGGGGAAAGTAAAGAAGGCAGGAGTGGAACCTAGAATGTATACTTTCACCAAAATCACATCCAATTGTCGAAAGGGGATTTGTAAATACTCGAAATTGTATTCACTTTTAATTAGTAGTACACAACCTCCGCCCTGAATTTTATTAGTGAGATCTAAGTTCCTGTCCTTCTTTATAACACTATATCTTTGTGATAGCTATACAAAGTGCACCCTATCTTTTTTCAACTAACTTTCTGTTAGACTTAATAATAGTAATAAGAAAAAGAACAAGAACAAGAAGAAAGAGCAATTGAAAACAAATATAGGTGTAACAACAATAATGAAACTATAGAACACATAACTAGAGGCTGTGTCACACTCGCTAACTTCGATTATACAAATAGGAATAACAATGTATGAAAGATTATTCATCAACAAAGAGCGAGAAACACCAACATCAAACCAAACAACTCACCCTACTACAAATACAGCCCTACAGAAATCTCGGAGAACGATAGATACAAATTATATTGGGATCGTGAAATAAGAACAGACAAAATAATCGAAGCAAACAAACCAAGCATCATTGTGCTCGATAAAAGTAACAAAGAAGCTCTCATCATAGATATCACAATTCTTCTCAACCATGACCTACAAACAACACACACTACAAAGATAAACAAATATTTAGAACTGTGCTTTGATTTCAAACAAATGTGGGTTTAAGTCTATGTCCCATAATTATATCGACAACTGGTATTGCCCCAAATCAACAATTGACCAACTACAAGCCCTCATCATCAAACACCCTGTGTCCTCAGCTCAAAGATCCGTTATATGAGATACATGTCATATTGTCAGAAGATTCCTACAAGCCGAAAGGTAAATTCGCTACTTGACATTTAGTCGTAGTGATGTTTAAGATTAACTATTTCGTATAATAATAATTTAATTTAATTCAATTTATTGATTTTTTTATGTGCTATGAGAAGCAACAAGGCCTATATAGCACAGCTACACATATGGAAATGCAAGAGCTGTTACTACATTCAAAGCTTACAGAAGATTAAAGATTACAAATATATGTTTCATGAGAAAGGAGTGACGACAATAATTTATATTCGTGTATATATGTTCTAGAGATAACAAGTACAAAAATCCAATACATTAAAAGTAAAAGATAAAAACTATATATTAAAAACAAAGTAGAAGAGATATAAATCTGGTATTACAGGTATCCTATCTTCAAGCTTGCATTGGAGCTAATGTTTCACAATACAGTCATTAACAAATATAAATTGTGAATAAATCCCATTCACAAAAATAAATACTGTAAAAGATTGTTATCACCATTAAAATTTGGTTGTCTTTTCGTACATTGAATTAAAATTCTTAACCATTCTGCATAGTAGCCCTTAGGGGGCTCCCTTGCTCCAAGAAAATTGTAATATCTAAAATAATGTGAGGGTACCAAAAGATAAAGTTTTTTTTTCAAGATCTAGCGGCATTTCACTCTATTCCTAGCATATCACTTATAAACCTTTCAACTTGCGTCTTACATCTAGAGGTTCCTAATTGAAGTATGAACACAAATCTGGATAACCACTACCGTTATAAGATAAACCAATTCTATTACACAATAATCTAAGGAAGCACTTTTAAACTGCTTCTATACCGTCAGTTGTTGCTCTAGTAGACGGATACCATATTCAAAGTTGGGTCTAATAAGTGTCTTTTAAGTTTGTACTATTCTGAGATCACTCCATTGATGAAAAATAAATGCTATTAGCTTCTGTTACTATTTCAATTTATTATCGAATTTCACACCAAGATTGCAAATCAGTGTCAATTTGGTAATTTCCTGTCCTTTAATTTTATATCTACTTACAATATAATTGATCTTATTCGTATATCTAAAGATATTAGAGTTCTTGATATTTTCTTTTTAATTCTATTTTCTACGCACCACTTACGTATTTCATTCATATCAGCTTGCATATCATTAACATCAAAGTTATTATTGATTGCCTCTAGTAATTTTAGGTCATCTGCATATAATATCGGAGTCGTATGAAGTACCCTCGTACAGATGTAATTTATAAAAACGTTGAGTAGAAGTGGTCTTAGAGGAGACCCTTGAGAGATGCCGTTAGCGATTGTAATTTCCTGTGATATCCAATTTCCAATCTTAACTCGAAATGTCCTGTTGCTTAAATAACTGGAGAACCATGCAATGTAGGCAGGAGATAGTCCCAAATTACAAAGTTTACCTATCAACAAAGAATAATTTATACTATCGAAAGCTTTTGATTATTCGAAATATACAACATCACACCTTTGTATCTCACACAGTTTGACTTAAGTTATTAACTACCGTAATTATTACTAGTTAGTAACTATTAATAATAATATAATTTTTATTTATTCGAGTGTTATGAATGGTTGAGTGGCCAAGATAGTACTTGGTCGATAATGTACAAACAAAAGTTATTACATAGGTCTAAAGTAAAAATAAATAAATAATACAACAATCGAACTAATAAGATTCGTAGTTACAAATAAGTCATTTGAGCAGTTTGCCTGTCGCCTTTATCAGAAGTAGTCAGTACATGGTGATGTCTTATTTGGCACAAGGGTACAGTGAAATTAAGGTTTTCAATAAAATGATTACACGATAACATTCGATAAAATTTTCAGTAAAAAATTCTTGTCAAAATACTTTCTTCTTCGCTCCAAAGTTTCAATATTGCAGAAATCACTCCAACAACCATAATTAAAAACTTAAATATATAACTGAGTAATCTAAAAAAAAACGCTTTTGTTCTGCTTCAAGAATAATAATAATACAAATTAAAGTTCTTTATTAGAGTACTGTGAGCAGCTGTAACGCCTATATAGTACATTGTCGCGTTAACACGAATTTTATAGTATTTAATAAGAACTCGCTGTGTATTTTATATGATATCAAATTGTCAATAAACTTTTGATCAATCACTTTTCTTTTACTGTACAAATTTTTTAAACCAATATAGGTATACCAGTAATCATAGGTATATGAGTAATACGGAATAACGAATTTATAACATGGTATCCATATAAAAGCATTTCTTGGTGGCTTCAACCGCATCTTTGATTGTTTTAGTAGAGGGATACCATTTTTATGACAGCATATTTTTGCTTGAATCTAATGAGCACTCTGTAGTAATGACAAATGTAGTAATTTTCGGTAGTTCTCTCCATTGATTAAACATAAATGCATTTAATCTTCTAGCTTCAGTGGTGATCGCATCAACATGTATACTAAATTTTAACTTACTATCGAATATTATTTCTAAGCCCCTAATATTATCCACTTCAGCAAATTAGCGTTGGATACACTGTAATTGCTAACAAAATAATTGATTTTAGTGGTGTAACTAACATATTTTGATTTAACAATATAAAGGTTCATTCTGTTCATTTGACACAATTCCTTAACATTCTCTACATCTCGTTGCAGATACATACTATCGTTTACACTGTACTATCGTTTAGATATTAGCTTTAGATATTAAGTTTAGATAATTATGTTAATTATAATAATATTAATAATTAAATTAACTTTAGATATTAACTCTAGCTCTCCATAGAATAGGGGTATCGATTGCGAAAACCTTGTACTAATATCGCTGATAAAGATATTAAATAATATTGACCCTAAAGGTGAACCTTGCGGAATGCATTCGCAATATAACCAATAGAGCATTTACATTTGTTAAGCTTAATCTGAAAGCTTCTATTTTGAAGATAGTTTTTTAACCAATATATTCGGATGATATATTATCCGCTCACCGTTTTAAATTTATTTATTAAAATTGAATGGTTAACTGAATCAAACACCTTTGCGAAATCGAAATAAACTACATCGTATTGTGATTTTTCATGCATGTTTGTATAAAGTTTGGAGTATTACACAAATTGTTACTGGCAGATTTACCAATTAGGAATCCATGCTGACTATCATAAAAAACATGCTTCAAGTTGAATTGAAGGTATTCAGTTATGATACCTTCAAACATGCTGGCAATCTCAAATTAATAATAATAACTGAATGCCTTATTAACATGCTGTGAACAGCTATAGGCTTATACAACATTAATCTGTCTTAGAAAAGAGCATAAGTGAAATATGAAATTTACATTTTTTAATGTCCTTAAGTCAACACATGGATGCATAAAATCATAAAATATAGTTTATGTACATTAGCAATCTTACTTATAATATAATTTATGTACATATATGTACTTTAGTAAACAGTGTTGGTGCTTATTAAGTTTCAGTCTGCACTTATAAGTTGGTGCTTGTAAAATCAAATAAAAAATTAAGAATCGACGCAGTATTTAAAATTTCCGTTGTAATTGATATCTCTAATAGATAGCAGGTAGTTTGGATAGAGTTCGTCAAAACTGTCAACCATTCTGTTTAACAAACTCTTTTCCCTCTGCAAGAAGACATTGAAACTTCTGTCGAAATGTATAAGTATCTAAACTGTTATGTTATCTAATAAATAGTTATACTGAAATTTTTATTTAAGATCTAATTAATTAATTTTGCTGTCTACTTTTTCTTTCTTTCTTATGTATAAAGGTTCTAATTGGAAATACTCACACAATTCATTATAACTTTTATACTTACAATTATAACATAACAATTTTTCGTATGCCTTCAACATATTCAGTATATTTTTTGTATCAGTACTCAAATATTTACAGCGTATTCCAGCGTGGTTTTTAGAAGAACATCGTACAATACTCTATAGGCTTGTGCTTTAGAATTTCACCCCACTGATTAAAAAGTAAATTCCATTTTTTTTCAATCCATTGTGATCACTGAGATGTTCTTGGAATTTAAGCTTATCATTAAATATCACTCCCAAATCTATAACCGTATGATGTTTCATTATACAAGGTAACCAAAAAGGTTTTTGACGTCCTATTAATCATGCTCTCACAAAACGGAAAAGAAATGATATTTGGTTCGCTAAGAAGCAGGAATCAAAAATATCTGAAAGTCAACAGATAGATTTACCACAAGTTCAATGACCACCATTAAATAGTTGAGTTTATGTAAAAAAAAAAAAAAAAAAAAAAAAAAAAAAAAAAAAA
>JAGDQP010074133.1:0-10305 GCA_022664845.1 Lepisma saccharinum | reverse complement strand
TTTAATTATCCCCTGTCTGATATGCAACCACGCATTATTTAAAAAAAATGGTCATAACATTAATTCACGTTGAGATATCGATGTGCTGGCAATGAATTATTGTTACCTGTTGGCAACTCATCCCATTTGTGGTCCTTTCGACCCATCTTTACTTGGAAGACTTTCCGGGAATCCCCTACTTCCTTTGGGGTATCCCTTGCGCCCTGCTTGTAGAATTTTCCAATATGCATTTTTTGGATAGCCTGGGTGTGACTTCCTCTAATTTACTCTCAACCGCCTACTCTCCGATTTTTCGTCTTCGCAATAATCCTCTCTGAAGTTCATTTTCCCACGCTTTCGGCAGGCTGTAGCTCCGTAATGCCTCGGAATTTGGTCTTAGATGAGCGATAAGGTGGGAGATCGCACATATATATAAGGAAAAGGAGAGCGCCCAATACACTACCTTCAAGTAATTAAGGAGAATTTCGGTCTTAGATGACGAGAGATAAGGTGGAAGATCGTCCATATATAGAAGGAAAAGGAGAGGGCCCAATACACTACCCTGAGGTACTTACAAATTGTTATGATACGAAAGTCTTTCAAACAAATTTATTTCCTTTTATCTATCTACTTTAGCAGAGTCTGCTGCACAATATGTTCTGAAGAGTGAAGAAGTTCGAACAATAGCACTTTACACGCAATGTCCCGAAAAGGAAGATAGACAAAAATTAACCCTAAGTTCTAATTACTATGTTAAACCTCTTTTTAACAAGCAAACTTTAGTTTGAATAAATCTACTGATTATAAAACATACACGAATCCGAAATGTGTTCTTTAAAACTATAAGCCGACCAGAATATGAATAGACGTGGCAAGTTTTGGAACAACCGATGAACCATGCCAAAACAATAAAGACGCACAGATGTGTTACTACTCTTCGACTCTCGCTTGAAGTGTTGCCATCCAAGAAATTTTGTTGCTGGTTGTTTTGTATTAATTTTAGAACCAAGATATTAAAAATTGCATTACAGTTACAATATATTGATTATTGAGAAGCTATATTTATTGTCCTTCTAATCCACATATGGGAGGAAGATTACATATGACTTGGGTAAGTTAAATAAAAGCTCTGTTAATAAAAACTTACATGCTTGCCACTCTCGCAACCCACCTCTCGTATCTCTTTAGACAGTTTTCTAGTTTCTACCTTGAGATACGCTAGCAAGAGTTTTTACCCAGACTTCATGGCAGAGGTGTAACTACATATTAGGTCCCCACCCCACAAGAGAATACCCATGGCCGAAGTTCGATTCGGTCCACTGAGAGGCTATTGTGAAAGGCTCCCCTCCCCGCATTGCGGACTTTTACGACATAGTAGTTACACCCCTGCTTCATGGTCCAGGCGGTAACGTTCTGGACTTTGGAGCGGCAATGCGGAGGTACGCGATTGCGACTTTAGAGGTCGGCCATCGTGACATTTTTGTCTAGGTTTGTCCTCAGACACACCAGGCGAATGCCGGGATGATACCTTCGCAAGAGGCTTGTCGACTACCTTCCCTCATTGTCATTACAAATACTTCACGAAGATCCCTTCTTATATTGTCATCCCGGTCTTCCCACAGGTCTCTTTCCCTCCGGCTTTCCAGCCAAGATGGAATATAATCTTCTTTCCCCCCATCCGAGCTACACTGCATACCCACCCAAGTTGTTGTGATTTCAGTATTCTTACAGCATCGGTAGATGAAGTATTTAAACTTGTGTACTTTCTCTATGTTCTCGTTCTTAGTTGTTATGTTATTAGCCACACTTTTGTTGATAAAATATAATTTTGGAAGGTTAGATGCATAATTGTACAACAAAGTAAATAAATGGGATGAAGATATAACTGGAAGATTGTTTGAACGGTATACAATTCCACGCCCCTTGACGGATTAGAATAAAGTAATGGTACATATATTCCTTAGTACCGAGCCACCGTAGCTCAGTGGTAGAGCGTTGGCGCAGCATTCGGGAGGTCACGGGTTCGACTCCAGTGGACGACCATACTGACGGAGGATTTCCGAGGGTTTTCCTCAGTCACACCAAGCAAATTCCGTGATGGCACTTTCAACGTAGGTCGTGACCGACACCTTCCAGAATCCTTTCTTCTCCTACGGCCTGAGTCTTAGATGCCTAAAAGCCATAAATGAAATTTAAAAAAATGTTGCTTGAAACCTAGAGAGATTAACTATAACATTAAACGGTTGCCCCCTCCCCCCGAAGGGGTTAAACGTGGATGAAGTGCAACTCAGACACCACTGGAGTTAGAAATTTGATATTTGACATGAAAATGCTTGTTTCAATTCATTACTAATAGCTATCTTAATTTTTGATTCGACATCCCCGATGAGGGGGCGGAAAACCTCTTAAAGAGTGGAATATGAGAAATCGAAAATTGTTAAAGGTTAGAAACTTGAAATTTGGAATGAGTATTCCTTAGGACAAAGAACAATAAATGACAAATGTTACAAGTCGACAAGTCTGCACTGTGACTTCCAGATACAATGACCTTTAACCTTGGAGATTGCTTTCAGCCCCAGTGATTCCCTTTCGTGTAAAACATCCTGTTAAGCCCCTAAGTGATATTTCAGCCCCTCCCACAATTGCTAGAAGGAAGCAGTCAGACTCAATAATGAGACAATAGTAATCTCACACAAAAGCAAGTTTCAAAGTTTTAAAAGAGTATGTTTTATGGTATACTTTCCCGACTACACCTTTGATAACACTGTTTATGTCCTTGGCAAGACATCTGCTGCAGCGTATAAACAACCACTAGCGACCTCACCCTCGCGTCTATTCTTACTCTGGTCGACTTATACATATGCTAAACGAACCGAAAAATAAACACTGTTCTTACTGTATTCTAAATCTACAGGAAGAGGAAAGGTATTTTATACCCTCTGTAATAAAAATTGGTGATGAAGCTTTCAGCCTGCAAGTGTACTCCATTTGCAGTCAGTAAATTTTATGATTAAAAAGAAATAAAGGTGCAATTCTATTAAGAATCGCGAAGGCGATTGCATTGCATGCGTCCCTCGATTGCATTTTAATCACGTAAGCAATATTTTTTATAGAATAGGTTGGTAACACTCACAACTGCAGTACTTATGTACGGGAAAACCCACAGTACTTCTCCATTATGTTAAATAATGTTTATGCCAAGTTTCGTATGCTATGTCTATCATAATGGAAGCAACTTGAAAAATATTTTTATAGAAAATAGGTTGGCAACACTGGAAAGGGGGTGCTTGGGGACGTAGATCCATTAATCATTTTTTTTATTGTGTAAAATAATGTTCATGCCAAGTTTAGCACAGCTATGTCTAACTGAATGGAAGAAATTTTGCATAATATTTTTTTAAAAATGGGTTGGTAACACTGAACCACTGCTCCAATCAAGACGGTTCCGGTTCTGAGCTAGTCTAGCTAATACCTTTCGAACGACACCTTAAGCACCACTATATTCCAGGTAATTCCTGAGATTTAATTTGTGAACACAGATGGATGGACGGACACCATGAGTTGGATTATAAGGCCTCTTTTCGCTATCAAGGGACCTAAAAGGGGAGGAGAAAGTTACTTTTCACGGAACTAGCACTGGTAACACAAAAACCCAGCGATCTAGTTGCTGCGATATAAAATATATAAGACCTATCGGTAATGAATAAGAGAGTGATGAGGCGGAAGAAAATTATTGGACAGAAGTACTCAGACCAGTGGTAGAATTCGTTAAGTATCCGGTAGGAAGAGGGATTGCCTGGTGGCAACGAAATTTTCGGATCCACAATTAATTTGTGAGTCATTTTTGAAAAAACATATTGAGGAACTGTTATTCATATCTGTAGATTAGTTATGAAAGGTTTATTACCCTGATGGGAAACAAGGTACTGAGGGGGGAAATTGTTAGCAAAAATTTAAAAAAAAAGAAACAAACAAAGTATTAGGTATTGATTATAGACTCAGTTCCAGGCATGTGAAAGATTTTTGTGTTTTTGCAACAAACAGCCGTAGAGGAGAAACTCGTACACAGGTAACTCTTCAACTTTCTGGAAATAAAATTATTGACTTTGAGAATTGCCACTCATAGTTCTTCGATCATTGCTGAAGTTGGACCCAACGGTTGACGCTTAAGTTCCAATAAGAAAAATGAAACTGAATCCTTTGGTAGTTTGCACTCTCCAATAAGCATTTTATTAAACCTTGTGGCCTAAACTATACAAAGAAATATTTTTAGTCAGTTATGTTTTCCGATTTTTTGCCTCTCTAACTCGCTGAGGTATTATGCTAAAGATAAAATAGTGAATGATTTAATACATTTTCCAACACCAAATGGAACAATCGTGTGGAAGCAGTAAAGAAAGAGTAAATATGCAGTCAGATGTCGGTTGAACAGGTTGTAAATGAATGAACAAAAAATAGACGTAGGAAGGGAGGTAGTAGCACTACAAAAGAAACTCTGAAAGTTGGAAGATGTTACAAGGTTTACATTTGGGGATGGAACTTTATGTTGCGTGGATAAAACTAGGAAATACTTACCAAAACTAGGAAATATCAATATTTTCCAGTAAATGATTTTTCTAAACATTGATTCATATTAAATTAAATATTAATTTTCGTTTGTTTAAACATTTCTGCGCTTAAAACAATATGGGTTAACTAACATAGCTAGAATTGTGGGTTACAAGAGGCATTTTAATTTCCATTGATTTAATTACAACCTTGCAGGATAAAAACAAGATGTTCCATCTTATCGTACACCATTAAATATCTTACATTTCGTACCAACTGCAAAACAATTGTTATCAGATTGACATATAATAAAAAGTTTCATTCAATCATTTTCCACACAGTTTCTTATAATCAGAAAACGAAGCAGGTAGCACTCTCAACATAAATTAAAAATCCTCATCTACTCGTCTCTAATGAAGACCCTAACATCCACATTGATCATAATAATTTGTTTCAGGTTTCGAAATTAAACAAGTATTAACAGCCGTTATAAGAGATTAATCTGGACAGTTAAAATTATTTGTCCATGTTTATCTGGCCAGTTAAAAATATTTGTTCGTTTACTAACTTGAATTGCAGAAAATAAATGCGGAACAAAATTATCAATTAACCTAACATCATGTCCTTCCGCCATTGATGAAGGAACTGTAAATTCACCGTTTGTACCTCCTCCTCTAATTTCAAACGTTAAATAACAATCAGCAAAATAAGGATGAATGAAATTATCTCCCAAGATCAATATCTTATTCAAGCTCAATATCTTTATTTGGAGACTTTACATCACTAATTGTCTTTAACTTTAGTTTAAAAGATTACAACTCATAGCTTTTATTGTTTTCCATTTATATAAGATAAAAATATTTAATTTCAATAACTACTGTTATTTATGCTCCTCCAAAATTAATTAATCATTCTCATCTCTAACACTAATTACAATTTCATTTATTCTATTATGCTGAACACAAGAAATGATGGATTGGGAGGAGAATAAGTAATTCGATGTTTAGATTGTGTATTAGTTTTAAAAACAAGAATTAATATCCGTCATTTTATGATTCTTGATATACATCTCATCAGCAATATTACAATAGATATTAATAGTATCAAATGGAATAAATGAAGGAACATATAATCCAGTGTAACTCCTTCCAATTTCAAGTCTTTTTCATCATCAAATCCTAACATTTCTGCAAATATTTTCAAATCAATATATCAACCTTCTGGAATAATTTCAAATCTATTAAAGGTTTGAATTTCAGAAATAATTATATTTCTATCCAAAAACCTAATTGTTGATTTTAAATTATATCTCTAAGATATTTCTTCATCACGAAATGAAAACTTATTACTTTTAGCAGTAATATTTGGTGTTATGTAAGTTGTGTCCATCCAACTTTTAAATTATTATTTTGATTATTTATTGGCTAATTAAATCTCTTCTGAGAACATAAGTATTTTCAGTAAACATCTATTTAGTCATTTATATAAAAATATTTTTAATCAACATTTAATTGAGAAAAATTAAATATAAAATAGAATTCAACGTCAATTGAATAGTTGTGAGCAATAAGATTTTTAGTATAATTACAATAAAATGTGTAGAACTATTAGTATAACAATATATTCCTCTTTTAAAAGTTATACCCTCTAATATTTCAGGATAGTTAGAAAGAATAATTTCAGGACCAACAGGACTCTCATCTTTTACAAAAATATTTCATTTATATGTACAGTCCGGTTAAAAGGAAACAACAACAATATAATCCAATTCTTAAAATAAAATCTTTTCGACTTTCATAAAAAGTATTTGTATTACTTGCTAATTCTATAATTTGAATGGATTTCATATTTTATATTTGAGATTTTAAATGTTGGTTTATATTATTTATTTGTCTTTTAGTAGCAACATCAGAATCATCAATTTCATCACTCAGAGTATCAGGTCTTCTGTTTTTAATTTAATGCATTATTTATTATTTGTTGACATATATTTAGGCTTTTCACTTTCAGTACGATTATTACTTTAGACCGCGGTGGCTAAATGGTATAGTGCTCAATTCTCGTGCTAGGGGACGTCGGTTCGATCCCTTTGTGGTGGATAAACACTGTGTGTGTGGGTTTCTCAGGGTGCTCCCATTTCCTCTCACTTTCATAATTCCACCAATTCATCTCATCATCCATCCGGTCTGAGGCAAAGCTGCCTAAAGGCCTTACAAATTAATTTCAAAAAGTAAAAAACGATTATTATTCATTAACTATTTCATTCATTAAATTTTGTATTTTTCGTGATAATATTTAAACAAATTACAGTACATAAATATTTCAATCCCTTGCAACCATATTTCTTAATTTAAACTAAATACGATAATTTGCTTTAACAAGATAATATTTTTGTTTGTGAAATATAGTACATTCTCGATAAGTTGTAATTCTTATATTATTTTAATACTGTTTCACGTTTGAGTAGTTCTGGCTTTATTGCTTCAATTTTATTTATAAACAAAATACCATCAAAACAAATTTTATATACTAAATCAAAGAGTTAGATTCATAAGAAATTTTATATATATTTCAATTTTTATTGACATTAATTTCTTCTTGAATGCTATGTATTTTATTTATACGAACATCCTGCGCATTATCTAAATCTATATTTAATATTCCTGTATTCATTCTCAATTTTCAGAGTCTTATTGAAATGTTCTCACTAGTTATCAATTAATTGTTATATTCATTTACAAAATTTAATATATCTTTGCTTTGTATTTCCAAGTATATGAAGTTAAAAAATAAAAGCCTTAACCTACTTAATACATCTCTTAAAATATATACACCACTATTTCTTTAATTTTAAACATAAAATCCCACAAATAACATGCTTGTTCTTGAAATTCTTCATCATTATAATATTAATTAAATCCTAATTTAATTAAACATTTATAAATTGGTGCGCACTAAGAATAAAATATGTTTATAACGTTATTGGATTTCCAATATGACATCCAATGCGTTTTAGTATTTTTAGATTGAACTAAATTTTCAATTCCACATTCATTTATATTTGTTTCTTTCGGAAGTTCATCACATAAATACACCTCTGAAAAAAAAAATATGTTTAATTATTTAACAAGTGTTTTAATGTCAAGATTTGTTAAGGGTTTTATTTTTTTAACTTTTTTATTTTTTAAAACATGAACCAGATACATTCTGCTTATTATTTCTTTTTATTTCCTCAAGACTTTCATTACCTCTTTTAATTTTATTTACAAATGGAACAGCACTTGCAATAGTAGGTGCTGCTCCTCATTTTGTCTTTATTGTAACTGAAAATCCAATTTGTTCTTTTCCGGCTTTAAGTTTTTAAGTTGATTCAAACTTACAGGTACGCCTTTATTTTTAGAAATTGCATTATTTTTGTTAATTGTTTATAAGTAAGAATATCATTAACTTTTAATTTATAAAGTTTTTCAGAAATTAAATTAACAACTACACCTTCGTTATCAATTATTACATATAAAAGTTATCAATAAATTGAGAACATTACCGGAATAGACCCATGTGCCGTTTTCCAGGTAATCGCTTTAAATGATTAGCCGTGCTGCTTTCTATACAGCCTGCAAATTTCAAGTCAATATATCTATTCGTTAGTTGGTAGAAAGAAATATGTAGAAAAGTTTCCGCAGAGGAAAACTGTCGTCTTGCTTTCGGACCCTACTGGCGAACAAAACCTCAACTCGAATAGGGACAATTTGATTTTAATTTATTTTAAGGCCTTTCGGCAATTATGGCTCAGGTCGTATGGATGATGATGGGATGAATTGGTGGAATGAAGAAAGTGGGAGGAAACGGGACCACCCCGAGATAACCCACGCACACGGTGTTTGTCCACCACAAAACCATCATGGCATGGGCAGGGATCGATCCGACGACTCCTAGCACCAGAGGTGAGCGCTCTATCAACTGAGCCACCGTGGTCCCACGACTATGGTCAAGTTTTGTTCATGGTTCAGCAATGTTTTTGATGTAGAACTTCTTCACATGTTTTCCGTCAGAAGCCAATCATTTACACAGTGCGACAGAGACTTTGGTCTAGTTAGATCACTCATAAAAACAAGTGAATTAGCCCTCCACCAGGAGAAAGACGTTTCTTTGGATTGAAAGTGAATTGTATAAACTAGTGCCATTGCTAGAACGGTGTGGAAAATGTTTTTGCCGGCCATTTTGAATCCAAGATGGCGACTTTTTCAAAATGTTGTAATATTTTTTCTCTTGATAATACATCTTTATGCCAAATTTCTTACTTCGATCTCAAACGGTGCTGAAAATGAATTTTGGGGGTCCGCCTTTTTGTATCCAAGATGGCGTCTTTGGAGACATTTTGTATTTTCGTAACTTACTGCCGACAATATACCGGCATACCAAATTTCGTTTTTCTATCCCCAGTCGTTTAGGCTGTGTGTTCTATGAAAAGTTCATTTTGGATCCAAGATGGCGACTTTTTCAACATTTTGTTATATTTTCTTAATATACTAGTGATGATGTGCCGTCATACCAAATTTCGTTTTTCTAGCTCCAGCCGTTTAGGTTGTGTAATGGGTTCACAAAACCTTGGTATTTTTAGGTGCTACATACTAGTTCTTGCAGATTGATTTTTTTTTCAATCTCAAGAACAAAAGGATTAGAAGAAATATATGCTGAGACAATTTAACAAATCTATTGTTACTATCATTTACAATGTTCTTTTGTATTAAATACTGTGCTTAGAAGTGGTTGTGCTTTCTTTCTTCAACCTAATCACCATGAAATCTTTCATTGCCGGAAGAAGGGCATATAACATGCATACACAATTTTCACTATGTTTTCATGCAAACTTTGAATTCTATCAGGTTAGTTAAGAGTTTTCAAATCTAATTCTATGCTCTTAAACTGGTGTCAGTGACATAAATATTATTTCAAAAGCTTGTTGGTAACATTGAACGTAAATCTTTACCGAAAATTCGTTTTTGATCTAATGCCCTTCTTCCGGCAATGTCCTCAATTATTGTCATAAAACAATTAAAATACTTAATTATATATCTAATCATAACTTTTGTTTAAACTTCATAATTGTTTTAACTCCAATTCTGCATTTTTTCTTAATGATGAATCATTTGCAAATACTCTATTCC
Organism: Lepisma saccharinum; assembly: GCA_022664845.1. Taxonomy (NCBI): domain Eukaryota; kingdom Metazoa; phylum Arthropoda; class Insecta; order Zygentoma; family Lepismatidae; genus Lepisma; species Lepisma saccharinum. Next base: position 610 of record JAGDQP010074133.1, on the reverse strand, counting down.
ATGTATCATTTTCTAATATTTTATCACATTTATGACGTGTTTCGATATCTATAGTTTCATGATAAGCAATACCATGTTTCTTACATGCTTCATCTAATTCATTAATTCTTTCATAATTACTCTTCAAGCTTAGTCTCAGGTCCACAATCCGGCTATCCAGGAATATGAAATTTAAATGGAAGTTTCTTAAATCCGTTCCATATTTTTTTCATTATTCCAAATTCTAGGTCGTAATATATTTATAATTTTAATCAAGTAACCAATAGCTTTTGAATTACTAGGAATAAAATCAGCTAATACCCCGGCAGCACACAAATGTGTTTTGAACGTTGATTTTTTGCTTATTTCGTTGATTAACCGTTATCGGTTGATAAAAGGACGTTTAATTTTGAATCATACTTCAACGAAGACATGATATTGTTGATAAGATGTTAGTTCAACGTGGATTCAACTGTTATTTTCAACAATTGTATAAATTTTGTTTCATGGGATTATTTTTAATTTAATGGAATAAAATTTGTAATTAATAAACTAATTGAATGCTATTAACTATTATTTTGTGTCCTCTTTTGTATGTCGAAAACACGTTTAATTACAATCTATATTCCAA
>JAGDQP010074131.1:0-10305 GCA_022664845.1 Lepisma saccharinum | reverse complement strand
TTTTTTTTTTTCCAGAGCCATCTATAAGCCTGTTGAAATAGGTTATCGATTACAATTCTAGCCAAGCATTATCTGAGGCAGAGTTACAGATCACTTAATACCAGTTTCAATATCTGACAAGTTCATAGATGGCTCTGGTAGGCTCAACACAATCAGTTTCTAACAAGTTAAAGATAAAAATTGAGATGTCATGTTGTTCACACTATCTTTAACAATTCTATTTCCTATAATTTTTACGGAGGAGAAATATTGAGTATTATTAGCAGCAAATTGAATATTTCTTTACCGATAAAAAATTCCTGTGATTGGAATGTGCTCTTTAAAGTACTACAGAGCAAAATGATTGATTTAAGTTTAAGAATTACCAGTATCGACTAAAACTTATGTTTTATCACTGATATTCAAAGGATGGAGCGATGTAAAACACGTGACTACAAGTCGAAAAACGGAGGAAGAAGACATCAGAAATATAACAATTAAGAGTTTGATCATAGATAAAATTGACAAGTTTAAATACTTAGCAGCGTATGTTACAGACAAAGACGAGGTCACGGCAGAAATAAATGCCGTTTACCATCGGAAAATGCATGTTTCTATTCAGTCCAGAAGCATCTAACCTAGCGATTAATATCAAGAATGTTAACATTGAAAACATACAAAACTGTTATTTCTGTCAGTAATACTTCAAGTTTGCGAAAGTTGGAGTTCAACTCTGGCACATGAACACAAATTGTGAGTGTTTGAAAATAATGTTTTGAGAAAGGACCTGAGAATGGAGGAGGGTACCTTGATGAGTAAACTTCACAGACTGTACAATTCACACTATATTATATGAATAATGAAATTACGACGGTTAACATTTGACCGTCCATATAGGTCGTATGGGAGAAATGCGAAGTTTATAATTGTGAAACTAGAGGAAAAGAGGTCATTGGGAAGACCGAAACGTCATTGGAAAGATAGTGTTACAAAGGATCATAGAGAAGTATGTGTTCGTAATGAAAACTGGCTTGATCTTGCCCATGATTTCCAATGGCGAACGTTTGTTATTATGGCGCTGAACTTGCGAGTTCTGTAACCTATAGACTTAAGTAACTGACCTATAGACTGTAACCTATAGATTTAATTATACTGCATATAATAAGTGGAACATATTTGAGGACTCAAATCAGAGATGTTAGTGCCATTTTGAATGTTACAAAGGGCACTGGTTTATATTCGCGTTGCGCTTGGCACATACATGTTCCGTCAAACCAGATAAATCGAATAACTCGGGATTTCACCTTCAACAGAGGCCCTGGCCGACACCTTCCCGAATCCTTTCCCCTCCCTATCCTAGCAAGAGCCTTAGATGCCTAAAGGAGATAATTAAAATTCAAATTCAGCTAAGGAACATGTTTGATCATTGCTTTTATGTTATGTGGTTAACCAGTGTCTCTCAGCGTGGGAGTCGCAACCTCCAGGGTATGGGGGATGGGAGGTGAAAAAATTAACTAGGGTTTTGTATGTTAAAACTAATAAATTTCAAAGAAGATATTTTATTTTGCTTGCTGCTTTTGCAATTATTAAAGCTATTATATATTAGGAGGACAATATTAGAAGATATATTCGAGAGGTAGGTGCTAGTGATGAAAACTGGCTTGATCTTGCCCTGGATAGATTGCTATGGCGAACGTTTGTTACTGCAGCGATGAACTTGCTAGTTCCATAAGCCATAGAGTTAGTTAATATGTAATATGCATAAAGTGCTCATATAATGGATTATTATCGTTTGCGAACTAAATGAACTAAGCGTGTTACCGGTAAGTTCGTTTTAAGCCCCTGTGTTTTTGAACGAACTACACTGGTAAAAAAAAGGTGAACATGGCAGAAAAAGGACAGTGAAAAGTAGTGGAAGAGTGCTGCAGTTAGAAGCTAGTCGCTTTCACACAGCAAGACACATCAGACCCACGAGCTAATATGGGTAAAATAGAGCCCTAGAGGTTGTTGGGTGGGTGGGTGTGTCTTATGGCCTTCAAGAGGCTATTTAATGCAAACTGAAACGAAACCGCTTATTATAACAAGAAAGCTTTCATGAGTCACCGGCTAGGAGACATGGTAAATGGGGGTCACAGGATGAAAAGGTTGAGAAATGCTAGGCTTGAATATGTAATGGCCAGGTACGCTTTTAATGATTTCGAATTCAGAAATGCAGTACTTATGCTTGCTTTGTTAGGAACATTGAATATTGAATTGTTGTGAAAATTTCGTCATATGTAACTGAATCAATATGTGCATTAAAAGTCTTAAGCTTTTTAATGATTTTTCATTTATGATTTAATTATGTATAAATAGTACTTCTTGACTGGACGCTAGGTGGACCAGATAGATTATGGATTAAAATATAAATTATCTAGTTTATGTATGATTATTCTTTTAAAAAAATTGTTTCGTTTATTTGCAACAATATATACCTGCTATTAGATCTATTTTTAGGAAAGTATTGTGTACTGTAAATACGCTATTTGATATGTGAATGCGAGACTCGCAGGAATATTATTGTACTGTTCTTATATAAGGGACTATGGACCTCTATTAATATGGTGATCAGTCCATTGTTTATCATGTTCGAGCTCTTGCCATCTAGTGTAAAATAATATAAGTTAAGTTAAATTAAATTAATGATCGACTTTCAGTGTCCTATTAAATAATATAATCCAAGAATTGGACTGTCCTCGGTAGTCGTGTAAGCAAGAGCGTTGAGTCGCCGTTCGCAAGGTTCAGGGTTCGAATCCCGACTGAGGCATCGATCTTTATGGATTTTAAACTTCATTATACTATCATCACGACCGGCTGAACTTCATAGTTACTAAAATGGCCCATTACCAAAATTTTTATGTAAGGATTGAATCTTCGTATCATACTACATCTACCAGCATTATCGTCGTCACCCTAGTGAATTCTCATAGTAGCTGCACCAAGCGGCCGTGGCTCAGTGATAGAATGTTCTCTTTACATTTGGGATGTCTTGGGTTCGATCCCAGTAGCCAACCATCCTGGACTGCGGTTTCTCCTGTTTTACCACAGTCACACCAGGAAAATGCGGTAATAGTACCTTGAACTTAGCCTCTGACCGACTCTTTCATGCATCATTTCCTTTCCCTTATCCCAGTCTGAGCTCTAGATGCCTAAAGGCCATAAATAAACTCAATTTGAGACGACTCAGGTACGAATCTGTTCTCGCGAAACTTTTATTTCAGTCACAGGTTACAAAAAAATGTATGATCGAGTGTATTGGAGGGAAGATGCCCATCTGGGGAACATGGCTACAGTAGTGTAGCCTAGATGGAAAACTAATTATGACCCTAGATGGAAAACTTTGATGATGTGGAGACACTATTAAGAGTTCTCTCTAAAGCAGGGAGACCAACCGTTCGGGGTTACTCGGGACTGTCCCGGGTTGGACCCCCAAATTCCTGAGTCCCGGGCAGATCTTCCCCGGGACGCCTAAAGTCCCGGTTTTGATCAAACTCTGTAGAAGAGGGTGTAATTATGACTGCAAAATATGTATACTCTATATGTGTAAAGATGCAGTTTCGTTTGTGCGATGGCTATATCATTATCACGTACCATTATCACATAAGAGGGAGATATCTGTGCTTTCAAGCAGATGCCGTCAAAGTGGACATTGTAACCATTATTTTCTCAAATGGTGGAAATGTATCCATAGTTGTTCATGTATTTTAGTTGTATTATAGATCATGAAGAACGGCAGTTCTTCGAGTGACGCTCACAAACGAGTCTGTTAGCGGCACTCATACGTGTACAGCTAATTTCGGATCTAGCGAACTACAAGCCGATTTTGATACTTGAACTTGCGTTTGAAAGCTCTTTGCCATACTAAGATACAGAAAAAAATGGATCGGTATGACCTCCCTGAGACCCGCTATAGGGCAGTTCGAAAAATATTTAAAATTTCACATTTCTCATGATAGCACTGACCCCATGCCATATAGGCGGCTGAAACCTGTGGAATAGTAATCTACGCTTCAATGCCTTTCAAAATGGTGTATCACACGTCAAAATCGGCGAAGGAGTCCAAACGTTATGACTTTTTTTTTAACTGAATGACAGATTTTTCACAAATGATCGAAAAGTGTGTCTGTCGTTCTGCGTGTCTTTTTGATTTAGCCCCAAATGGTTGGTACAAGGGGATATTGGTGGTCAATTGCGGTCCCATCGAGGTAAAAAAAATGTTTATTTTTTAAATTGGAGTTACCGTTTTCGAGATAAGGAGCCTATCATGGTCCAAAATCGACCTTTTGTATGAAGATTATGCACTTTTTTTTTTTAAAAAAAAGGCAGCCTTACAAAATATGTGATATTAGTATAAAAAAAGCCTTTCGGGGTAAAGGGAAGAGTGACGCAAGAATTCTACTCACAAAAGAAGTGATATCCATTTTGCGAGTGATTTTCTTTGTGTCACTATGGCGTAAGGGAGGATACTAAATCTCTTAATTTTATTACAAAGGAAACTCTTCAGCCATAGTGACACAAAGAAAGTCACTTGCAAAATGGATATCACTTCTTTCGTGAGTGGAATTCTTGCGTCACTCTTCCCTATACCCCGAAGGTTTTTTTGTTTTGTAATGATAATGTAAACGTGAAGTTTCACATTTTAATTTCACTGTTATTGCCATATATCTTAATTATAATGAATTAGGCATCTTCCCCCAAATGAGTGGGTATCTTGCATTGATGTATTGAGCAGGTGCGGATCCAGAGGTGGGGAGGAGATCGGTCTCTCTGAGATCCTAATTAGTATGATCATTTGTACGTAAAGACAAAAATGCCAGTGTGAGTGACCCAGAAGAATCTTCCTGTCATCACTGCGAGTGCTTTTCTTTAAACAGTGACAGCACATATAAATAAACAGAAGGAGTGTTGTAAACTGCAAACATGAATATTGTGTTTTTTCATGGATTCGTGTGCAAAATTAGTGAGTTGACTAATGTAAATACAAATTATTAAGATCTATTATATAACCAGTGAACGTGAATATATATATTGTGTGAATAGACTAACGTTAACATATATAATCAAGAAATGTATAAATAAATCCTTCTGATTAAGTTAAAATATCGTCTTATAAGCGATCAGTATATGGAAGGTTACTTAAAGATTCGTTTCACTTTCATTTTTAAGGTTGCAGGGGGGGTTGGTGTAATGTTAATTTATTTCACTTGTTTATTCTGGTACTGTATATTGTATTCATATGAGTGAACAATAATTGGAACTGTTATAGCCTGAGACGTCAGAGAGAATAACAGTATAAGATTTTTTTTTAAATAAAATAAATCTGACATTTGTCCTTCCTACGCTTTCCACTGAAGCGCCCTTTCCGAAACTTTACTCTGGGTCCATCACTTATGCTGGGTAAGATGCCTGTTTTGATAGATCAGTTTAAAGCCCCAAATATCTGTTGTGTATACGTTTAGCTTCATCTACTTTTGTTAGTATGAGCAAGAATGTTTAATATATATTAGTGCAAATTTTATCTTTTATCTTTCTTTTAATTACTTCACAATCGCTTCTAGACCAGAATCCAATTGTTAAAAATCGTCTAAAAATCTACCAGGTGACCCGTTAACTCAAAGGAGCTTAGAGGTGTCAGGGAAAATAACTGGAGCTAAAGAGATCGCTGAAAATTAAAACTAGTAGACAGACCTGAAATTTATCTATTCCCTCTACTGACGACTCAACATTAATATTTTTTTCTCTTTACCAATTTCTTACCTAATTCCTCCGTTCTGGTTCTTTCAAAACTAATGGTACGAATAGTCAATTGTTTTAGTATTTCGAAAACCAAAGAGAGCCTTAATTTTTTTGTATCTTTAATTTGTTAATGTATCTAGTACAGGCGTCATTTTCTACTCAATTTGAAAATTGATGAGTATTTGAATTGGACAGCATGAGAGGTGGTTTGTGTCCTTTTTTTTTCTATTTGTTCTGTTGAAATTCTGGATACACGCCAAGTACACAAAAAAAAGAAGAAAAAAAATACTAGACCAACTGAAATGTTGAAGGCAATGAACTGGTGACGTTTTGAAACTAAAACGAATGACCCCTCAACATCGAATATGCATCATTGGAAACAAATGATTTGCTAGAATTGCCTTCGATTGCATGATATTTTTTTCTCTCTCTTCCAAGTGTTAGTACAGATACATACCCTTCCGCTCCTCCTCCGAAACACACACACACGATAAAAGAGTAATGGGTATATTTGCCGTCACATTTCGTTCATATTTCCAGACTTTAAAAAAAAAAATGCCTATTTGAGTTTCCTTTTTTTTTCCTTTTAGTTTTCTTCTGAATGCGTTGGTTATAACTCAATTGTTATATGAACTCTAGCTATGAAAATGTCATTCTAAAATTTATTTTGAACCTTTTATCGTTAACAAAGCTAAAGTTTAATTAACTTATTGATTTCTGATATGAAACATAAATATGGAAACCTAAATATTTTGATTTGCGTAATTTTCTACTAAGTACATATGGAAAATACTTTACAGTTATACGTCGTTCTTTTAAAATTGGACGGAAATGTAACACAAAAGAGTTACCTAAGGTGTAGGTATCTCCAAATTCAGTTAAAGAAAAGCAACGAGTCCGTTATATGAACTGTAATCCTGAACGTGCTACATCAAATTTACTCAAAGTATGTGTTATTTTTCAGTTGGATTTAGGGCTGCCTAGTCTCTAGCTAAACAAATATTGAATGGTCAAACATTAATAATGAAGTCTTTCTTGGAACCCGGCTAGAGAGGTTAAAATGACGTAATAACCCAATTTTATTTGGAACAATTATGAAGTAACACATCAATGTTGAGCTCTTTCTCGAGACTTAGATAGAGAGACCAAAAATGACGCCTTTAAGCGATTTTATATATATAAAAAAAATTATGAGGACCTGTGCAAGGTCCCATAAATTTATAAGGCCTCAAAGTGAGTTGGAATACTGGTGAGAGACCTCACAATTGTTGAAATACCAACTCACACACACACACACACATGTCAAATTTAAACACACGGTGTCTTCAGAGACAAAATTATTCATATTATGTGTCATGTGATAACAGCAGATGCCGAGAAATAAAGGAGAGAAGAACAACACTGTTGTATGTAACAACAAGGGAGAAAGTAATGTAAGTATTTTTGTCCACAAAAATAAATTTATATGAAATTGATTGTAATTGCAATTCCTCTTAATGTACGTAATAAGGAAACAAGACGACTGTTTTTGTTCCAGGAAATATACGGATTCCTCATAACTACATTTCATTGATTGAGGAAGTGAATTCGTTGCTTGATATCAAAGAAACTTACACGTCGCACGAACACAGACACGCAGAACTCAATTGGGAATGTAGATAGATAGGAAGATGGATAGATAGATTATAATCTATCTATCCATATATATATATATATAGAGAGAGAGAGAGAGAGAGAGAAGAAGGAAGGTAGAAAATAAGCTTAACACCCTCCTACGAAAAGATAGGATATGTCTCTGTCAGCTACACTACAGTGTTTCACATTTCTATCACAAGAGACCGCCAGTGACAGACATTTCAGCTCCCTTGGTTGGCATTTCCTGCTTGTTATGTCAGTCATGTAAATAACATAACTCTCGAGGAAGAAACGTTGTTGGCTTGGTTTCAACAGACAAATGTTACAGTATGCACCATCTTCTTTTTTTTCTTCTAACAGTAATTCTAGCTTTTGCAAATAGAAACTAAACTTGAACATGTTTATGAGTTGACATTGCTCTCTGACAAGGATACAAATTATTACGTAGGCTATTCGGTAAACTTGCATTAATTCAACGTGATGGGAGGTTCCTTTTGAGTCCAAAAACTGCACAATTTGGCAACGTCTTAATGATATTCTTGGCTAGCACCACATCCAGAATGTTACTTTTGAATCTGTGGAGACCATTGGGTCGGTGTTGCCATATTGTCCAGCTTTACAGACTAAAAAAGTATACATATCATCTGTTTCCTATGAATTGTTAGTACAAAGGCAAAAATAAATTAATATTTTTTTAAGAAACAGTAACTTCGTTGCTGAAGTAAAGTGTTATACTTTTAAAAGTTCTTTCAGAGTTTTTTTTTGTCCTGTCTGTCTGTAGTAAAACGTTTTTAGACTATACTGGACATGGTTTAGCGGTCCTGCACTCTACGAGGGCAAATCGAAGTCATTGCCCCTATTTTCTTTTCAGCTAAAACATTAGCATGATTGTGAAACCGAAATCTACATGCAAAACAATAGGCTTTTCTTGGAACGGTCCAGTGTTAACACTCGGCCGCTGTGCAGCATGGCGCCACTGTCAGTTGGCAAAGATGGTTGTAGAGGTCAACACGTCGACATCAATGAGCAGTGAAGTGTTGTTCGTTATCATTTGGATTGGAGACTATGGAGCATGCACCATATGGTTCAGACCTCACCTCCAGTAATTACCACGTGTTCAATCCACTGAAGAAGCTTCTAGCAGGACAAGGGTTCTTTTCCGACGACGACGCGAAGGCCGCTGTCCGACGAAGGTGGTTTCACGATCAATGAGCAGAATTCTACCACAGCGGCATCTCCAAACAAGTAGTGCGATGGGACAAATGACGTAATAGCTGTGATGACTATGTCCAAAAATAGTGAAAGATACATAGAACAATTAGGGCAAAGACTTTTCGATTTACCCTCGTATGTAGAATTTTACGCTTTTTTCACGGCTATGCACTTTTCGAAAACTGAAAAAGAAACCGAGAAAATACCAAATTCTCGAAATTTTGAAGCTTCCTTATTTACTAATATATCTTAAAATTTCAAGCAATTCTAGAAATTACATCACAATTAATTACCTTGCTTTTGCGTACCAAGAATGTTATTTTGGAAGACCTGAAATTACCTGAAAGTCGTAAACTCTCAAAATAACCAAATATTAAACTATTGAATATCTTCTTTATTAGCGCACTTGTATGAAAGTCTGTGAATAAGGAAAGATAAAGGGTTTATCCTGTCTGTCCGTCCCCACGACTAGATCTCAGCAACTACAAGTCTGACAGAGATAAGCCAAAAGGCTGAAACCGTGAAAAAAAAATATGAGTTTGATTCTAAAACTGGAATTCCCTGGCAATCGCTTAGTAATCTACGTTTGTCCCAATGATTTTGACTCTTTCTTTTGGACATGTGAAAAGAACATTCGAACATATTGGCTTTGTTTTTCTCTATAATAAAACCCATTATTAGGCTTGTTTGTTAATGTATGTTCAAAATATGTTCAAAGAGTTCTAGAATTTACGTCACATTCTTAAGAGCGTTAACTTCGTTTTAAAATCCCCGTAAATATGCCTGATATTCTACTTTCTGCTTATCTGTATTGGAAATCGGTTCAAATGTTGATAGTCAGTCATTCAAACTAAAGTCCTTTTCTCAAGCTTTTGATTTTAGTTTAGTGGAGGAAAAGGGCAGAAACTAGAGCTTGTGTAGGGTTCAGCGTACGGAAGATTATGATGTTACCATTTTCTCTCTCTCTCTCTCTTTTCCAATGATAGACCGCAGCTGAGTTCCAGCTCTTACTAATTTTTACACGAAAGGAATATTATAATTAAACTTGGCAGCAATGCCCTAGAGACAGCTCTAGTTACACCATTACATTTGCTCTTTCTTCATTCAAAGAATCAATTACCCAAAATCTTGTCCATTTCATTGGCTGATTTGACGTAGTTCTCTTTCATTCTCCAAGGTAAAACGTCATAAGGATTTGACAAACAATAGTGGAAACCGTTTAGCGAAGCGGATCAGAGGGAGAAATCGTAGAGGGAAAAAGTTCTCAAACCCCTTCAGTTGGTGATAACGTAGGAGGCAGTGAAGACAACTTTTTATTTCGTGTTACTTACTCATTCCGTTCTGACGTTTTGTTACAGCGAGCTAAGGAATTAAATTTTTAACACCCGCGAATAAGGCATATGACGAAAACGTCATAACGTATCTAATCATCCAACGTCAATGATCGTCCAGACTTAAAATTGTTCGGATAGTTTATTCGAATAACCATTTCGATATTTCAAATGGATTCGAATGTCCATTTCAATATTTCAAATTGATTCGAATGTCCATTTCGATATTTCAAATGAATTCGAATGTCCATTTCAATCTTTCAAATGGATTCGAATGTCCATTTCAATATTCGAATCCATTTCGACATTTTGCAACTATCTATTGTTTCTTTGTGAAAACTATATCGTCACCTTGGAACCAGAGGTACTTTGT
>JAGDQP010074130.1:0-10305 GCA_022664845.1 Lepisma saccharinum | reverse complement strand
ACATAGGAGAGTCTGGTTACGATAAAGGGGGCGCAGCCCGCCACGTGGAAGCGAGTATTCTTGAAGATCTTAGGAATAACATTAATTATCGAAATTGGCCTATGATATTCAAATTTTTACCATCATTTTTAGGAATAGGACATACTAAAGATACTTTTTAACTTGGCATGAATACTCTTCTACACCCTAGGAAAACAATTAGGCAACGGTCCCCACCCCTAAAACATCCAAGATGTCAGTGTTGCCAGCCAATAAAATTGAAGTTCTCCAAAGGTTTCCACATCGTTCAAAGTATCTGCACACCTGTGGATTACTAGTATTCTACGGAAGAATACCGTATATACTCGAATCTAGTGCGCACCCCAATTTTAAGAGTCTTGAAATTAATATATATCTTTCAAACAAACGCCCTGATACATTAGGACCTAGAAGGATTAACTATCGCATTAAATGTTTGACAGCCCCCGAAATGGGGGAACGGAGGTGTCGGTTCAAACAATTATATACCATGCCATGATTATCAGATACATCCCTACAGGCTGAGCAACCAACACGACAGTGCATTTTGTCGGGTTGACTACCTTCAAGTGAGCAAATTTGAAATTCCTTCCTTTTAATTCATTAGCAACGGCTATCCTAGTTTTCCGGTTCTGCATCCCGCACAGGTGGGGATAAGGGGACGAAAAATCTCTGGACCCTCCACCAATGGGCGGAGGCCGCGAAACGAAAAAACGACTTAACACGGGATAAGCCGTTCTTCGAGCGAACTCATCAATTCATTTTGATGCATTCAATTTTCTAAGTGTACTGGAGACAAGAAATGTAAACAACTTTCGTACCACAAATTGTCGTGTAATGATGGAATTTATAGACTTCGTGTTAACTTAAATGATGGTTTACATAATAATTAATTTCCTTTCCTTAAAATCAAATAACACTTTTAACATGCTTCCTTTTTAATGATAAACCAAACCAACAAAATCACTGTTTATTTACATTAAAATTACTTTGAAGCTATGGTGAAGGAAAAGAAAGGAAGAGGAGGAAGACGAATCCACCTCCTTAACAGTAATTAAGGAAGATAAAATAAATGATAAAATAATAAGGAAGATAAAATAAGATACGTTAAAGAAAAGCGCAAGATCTGTATGGATGAATAGGGCTTAGTTTACCTTGAAGGATCTGCCGCTTTCGCCAGAACACTGATGATGCTGAAGTACCATATAGTTGCTTTTTCTTTTTAAAAAAATGCACTAGAAAGTTTAGAAAGTTCATTTGACCTAAATCCAGCTATAAAAGGCAAGGTATCTAGAATGGAAATCTTCGTATTCGACTGTAACATGTTAGGAATAGGAGGTGTCATAATAGATTTGATTTAAATATGCTAAGGAGTCATTCAGTTTTGGATAGCTCATCATGGGATTGGCAAAACTCTGGAGTTACATACCATATCAGAGTCATCTTGCTTTCTCATGGCTGTGATTAGGACTGTAAGGCACTAGGAAAGATCATTTTAGCGCAATTTTATAAAACAGGTATAGGTAGGGTAGTTGCATAGTCCCGTTCAACTCATAACACAGAGACGAACGTTGTTGAGCTTCACATCATGCTTAACCTTCATCATAAACTCATTCCTTAACGTTGTAGATCACACCCGCCATCTTGATATGACCTTTCCATTGATTTACACGGGAATTGTTTTACTCATTTTATGCCTCTCGGAAGTAGAATATTTAAGTTCTGTTTTCACAAAATTTGTCTTTGTGGTTATTTTGACTCTTTCTTCAAATATATAAGTATAATGTACTATTAATAGTTTGCTATATGAATCACAGTATGTTAACGGGAAATTATACTGATCGTGTGTAAAATATTGCATTTCTATAAAATAGCATGAGTAAAAGAGAACATGACGATAAACGGAGCGAAAACAGAAGTTAAAAGTATGCTCCTGAAAGATATAAGACGAGTAAAACAGTTCCCATGTAAATCAATGGAAAGTGCGTACCAAGATGGCGGGGGTGATATACACCGTTAAAGCAAGGTTTCTCCTCGTGGAAGTCGCGGGCTGTTTGCAAGGGGGTCGCAAGGGGTGGGTGGGAGTATTTTATAGTCTGCTGAAGGCTTCAACACACACAAAGTGAAACGAAACCGCTTATTATAAACAAGAAAATTACTTTTGAGGGTCACCGGCCAGAAGACATGGTAAAAGAGCGTCGTGACATGAAAAAGGTTGAGAAACTCTGCCTTAAAGTGTCGTCACATGAAAATTGGTGGAATTGAAGAATAAAACTTGGAAGTTCGTTTAAAAAAACCCGCGGAAGGAAGGCTCTGCCGGAGAACCTCATTTCATTCCTTCACCTATATCAGTAATGTTGATATCAATAATATATTATATAATAAGTTGCGCCCTTTGGTAGTTCATTAACAAAGCCACAGGACAGTGGAAGAGAATGGAAGATATGTTTATTGAAGCAGAACGGGTTTAGCTGGTAATCTAGTATTTTGTTTGTAAACAACTTAAGTTATATAACAAACTAGCTTACAGTGCTTTACAAAATGTGTGTAGCACTTTCCTTTGCATTACATTAACCTACCGTACATTTGTTTAAATTATGTCGGTGAATACTTTGTAGGAAATTACCATACGAGTTTAGATTACATAATGAAAGCCGAACGATGCACACCAAATCTGTTGGAATTCTAAACTTTATGAAGTAAAAGCAACTTCAAATAAAGCAAAATAAAGTAAGGATTTACTAAAGAAGGGAACGCCCTCAAAAGCCTTGTAGGTTATACGACACAGGACAAGTTGAAAAATCTTAGTACAGACAGCTCTTTACAGATAATTAAACACTCAGAAAAATTTAATTTAATAATCCTTATGACCCTTGAAAATTAAGATATTTTAATGTATTATGATAGACAATCCATCCGACAAATCCCAACAGCATCATCCTAAACTTCAAGTTTTATTACTCCAATAACCAATATACATTGGTGTCTGGAGAGTATTACACGATATTTATATTAACATAAATGCAAATGCAAATAAATGTGAGGATGCCTGAACCTAACATTATAAAAACACAACCGAACAAACAAAACCATGATCTGGACACATTGTTGGACTCTTTAACGGGCAAATATCTCTCTGACAAAGTTTTCTGTTTACAAGCAAAATATATGCAACTGTAAAAACAGGCCTAATTAAATTATGTACCATAAAGAGAAAACACAAAAAAATTCACGGTGTGTGAAAAATTGATATCAGAATCATGCTATTTAATTATTATAATACGTAATATCGAATTTTTATAAAGTTATTGATTATTTCAATGCTACTGTATGTCCCGTCCTTAGAGCGTCATCTTCATCCGATGTAAGGCAATGGCAAATTACCAGCGGTTCACCTTGCCTACGGACCTTCGGGTCAGGACCTGCCTTCGGGCAAACTACCCCTCATCATCAATGGTATAGGTTGGGGAGACCGAGTACGGTTGTAACACGTTTTTGTTATTTCACAGTTGTTGCGAATCAGATCAATGAAATGAGATTTTTTTATGTTTATACCAAACTTCGAACCATCTTTCAAAATATGTTTTACGTATTAGATATGGTGCAACCGTTACTTAGATATATCGCAATTAAAACAAATCTGCAAGTGTTGCCAACAACCTCACCTTCGGGGTTAGCGTGAAAATTGTAATTTATCTTTAGATTAGAACATCTTTATTGAGTTAGACTTATTGAGGTGGGCATACTGTTCTAAATAGTCTATCATTAAAAGTAGGGATATTAAATCCATTGACAATATTACTGTACTTATCCATTTAACAAAAATATGTATAATTTACAATATGTGACAGAGGAAATTATAAAGATTTAAATCTGTTTAACTTAATTTTATAATTCTTTGTTTATTTCTTATCATTTCAGTGTTTGACTCTTCGTCAAAAATTCCTGACGGCGTGCTCACCGGCAGAGCATATCAGTTAGGAGACTTTGATGGCTGCATTGAAGTCGACGTAGAACTTGACGAGTATCCAGAACTACAAGATACTCACATACAGGGCCAGTATTGCTTAGCTGATATAAGATTTTCTCCAAAAGAAAAGTTACATCCTAAATATTACGCTCCTGGATTCTTAAATAAATATAATTTTAACTTCAGTCAAGCCAGTTCTGCATGGGATAAGTTAATGGTAAGTGATTTATTATTATTATTGTTATTCCTGTTGCTACTGTTGTTATCATATGGAATTATGAGTTTTTGTACTTTGAATAATGTATTTACATGTCATTTTTTTTGGTGAAAGTGCTTTGGATCACACTACATAGGTGGGACAATTAAAAAAAATCAACTTCCAGAAGAAATGAAGAAAAGTAGTTGTTCTTATTTCAAGACTAAAAATTAGCTTTGTTGTTACACATAATTTGATGCACAGTGCCTACGTTGCCTAAGCTTACAGTAGAGTTCCTAGTTACAGTGCAACAAACATGTTATTTATATTATTGGCGCCAAATTTGGAAAGAAATTTAAGGGTCCAATTTAAAAAAAAAAATCCCGGGTAAAAATTCGAAAAGTAAAAAAGTCATATATTTTTACTTTTCCAGATATTTGAGCTGGAAAATTTTAAAGTGTTCCTGAAATGGTTATAATTAATATTTTAAACCTGCAGCAACACAAGTTATAAAAATCACTCTTATTGACTTTTATGTAATCATTGCGTTTTATTTGCTTATATTGGTAAAAAAAAAATATGCACGTAGGATTTTTTTTTTAAAATTGAACTGTGGGCTGAAAAAAATATTACAAATGAGAACAGAAAATACGTCGAAATAATATTTATAACACCTTGTATAATTGATCATGAACTAAACAATTAGAAGTAAGTAGAATTGAGCACAGATTACCAGAATACGTAATGTAGTTCCAGTTTCCACTACATCTTGATCTACAGTTCCATAAACTCTTGATTGCAGTACCCTATAAGACTACTGCTCATTTTCGGGTACATGCAACAAGCGACGTATATCTTTCAGGTTTTTTTTTTGTTGTTTTTTTTTTCGATTTCATGGGAAGATTTTCTACATTAGTAGATTTTGACCAGTCAGTGATCAGCTCAAAGTCCTTTCCGGTACAAAGTAAATGATGAGAACGAACCTGCCAGTGCATTTCTCACAGTTAGTGTCTCAAATCGCGTAAACCTGATCTTCCTGCACTGTGAAACTCCTGTCACTGATTATTTTTAAATATGTCATATAGTCCCTCGTAATCGAGTACCTCCATCAAGTGGTTCATTTTTTCGGAGTGTATGTTCAAGAAAGACCTCTTCCAAAGGGAGTGTATATGTTGACACTGCTTCACCATATCCGTCTAGTACTCAGGATGGTATACTTTATCTCTTTGAGTCGTTGTTTCTCTCTAGATGCAAAACTTTTATCTATTGGTAGCATGGAATGTCCAGCAATGAGATACAGAACCGAAATATTGTGGAATATGTGGAATACACATAGCTGGTCCAGGGTTTTGTTCAGACTGCAGCAATTATCTCAGAACAGCAGAAGTGATGTCACTTTATAATAATTATGTGTCTCCACGAGATCATCAAGACAACTGAGGACATTATTCTGTGCTTTGGTAGCAAAATTTTCAGTAAACATATACATTGTAGCCTAATTTGTTGCTATGGTATGAACACCAAAATTATGAAACTGTAATTGCCTTTGATAAGACTCGTTCTTTGCATTTCTCACAGGAAGTGTTATGTTCTTCTAAAAAAAAACAGTTTTGCTGTAAATATAGTGACTTTTTGCATTTCTCTATTGCAGTTAGTGGAATTAGTGATTTTTTAAATTGAAATGTAACAATGGCAGCCATGTTGGATGTTTAAAATGTAGGATTTAGAGATTTCTTATAACGTTAAAATTTACGTAGTGAAAGCAGAATAGGTGAAAACGTACAATTATGTATAAATCAGAATATTCCTAAAATGGATTTAGGGATTTTTAAATTGGACCCTTCAATTAAGCTGGAAGGTTGAGATAACCCAAGCGTTGCTGTAGATGTGAAATTTTTTCAAGTGTCGAGCGGATGGATTAGAACAAGACTATTCCAGGCTGAAGCGAAGTCGTACCGATTGTAACACGGTATATAACTTACAATTTTCGGCAAATTGCGACTATCACTGCACGTTAGCCCCCGAGGAATTTCCCGAACACAAGCGCAAGAAAGCTGATGAATTGTACAAAATAAAATTGATACGATACCTTCATACATCCATATCTTAAACGTGCAGGGAAAACAAAACAAAACTACGAAAATAACGATTATGGCATTACCGGCATTTAACTGAGGAAAACGCTGAAAAATCCTCAGTAATTGTGGCTGGACGCTGGGATCGTTCCCAGAGTCTTCAGATTGCTAATTCAACGTTTTATCAACTTAGCGACAGAAGCTCGGAAGATATGCAGGAGTTCTCTGAAATCATCGCGAGGTTTTTGGTTGATATCAAAAGTTAATATCTTGTCTTTAATGTCGGTAGCAATAGTGGTAAAGTGTGCCGTCTTTTGGCGCAAATGGCAATTTGGGATAACCATAACAGACATGAAATTTAATCTCAATAACTTTAGCTTGTGAAAGATGCACGCTAATATCACAGTGCTTCAGTAAATAAATTGAATTCACATTTTAAATTTAAGTCATCGCCCACACTTCCACGAAAGGCGCTCTTCATCACTGCTATTCATGATTGGACCACACGCTTCCTCTCTTCTCCTTCTGTAAGTAATAAAGCAAGTGATTTAACTACCTGACGACCTTCCACATTCAATATATTCCAATAACTAAAGGAGAAAATAAACATACGCTATTATTTTTTTTTCTGCAGACAATGGAATTTTCCGTCAGTTAACAAATATATTCTTATGAGTTCCAAACAACTTCATGCAAGACAAGTTTAAAGTAAAAATATTCAGTGTATTAGCTTTTCAATCAGAAGTAACGATATTTCGACGCCTGAGGATGGTATTATTGTATCTTCTCTTAAATTCTTATGGAGATACGACAATATTATCCTCAGAAGTCGATTTGTCATTAGAGTACCAAGTACGCTGAAAAAGAAGAATCTTTTTATGTACAGTATTTCTCAAAATTTCATTTTAGATCATCTGCAAATCACTAGCTTTATTTGGTGTGGATGTTGTGTGAAAGCAGGCATTTATTAAGCGGAATTTAAAACAATCTTTTAAACATGCTCGTCTGACTATAAATTAAGTCCAAGTTCTTTCAAGTCAAGGTCGATGAATATGTTTATTAATTTTACATAATTTATAATATTGCTTTAGCAACTGTTATTTCACGTAGTTGAAAGTAATATACTTAGAACTTAAATTTATGGCATCAGTTACCTACAAGCTCTCCCGAAGAACTGTGATTGGATCTTTAACAAAGGCTAGCGGTTCCTTTTCATATTTTCCTTTTATGAAACTGATATAAAGAAACCTTCAACGTACAAAATTGCACCCTAAAACAACAGGAATATGAACGTGGTGCGTATGTGAACGTTCATATCAAGTTATCTTAGGATACTTCTTTGTACCCTAAAGGCGCGTCTAATATATACTAATACCGTAATTGTACAATTTTCGACTTCAGGTAACCGAGCGGTGTTTTGGTGTGAAGCTGGATGTTGTTCAAGCTGTACTTTTTTTTTTCACTGTTGATTCCCGGTACTTCTTGATACCTTTGTGCTGCTTCTGTTGTGCATCTTCATATAGCATGCCGATTGGTAATATAGCATTCTCAAGTACTTTTCTACCATATCAGGATTTTATGAACAGTAACACGCATGTGACACTACGGATAAAGTTTGACATATAATTGGCATACACAGCTTTACGGTTACTTTGGCATATTCCTCAAATGCCTGAACATCGACCGGAAATCCACAAGACGAAACCATAATAATTGTCGAGAAACGATAAATCAATTCTCTGTTGACTCCAGTAATGAACGAGGACACAGTTGCGTTCTGAAAACCCCGACAGGCCGTCACTTCACACAGATTCATACTCATTATAGAGGCTGCCGTTTCTGACTGCAACTTAAGATAAAATAACTTGTACATGCAAAAGGAGCACGTAAAGGCAAAATCTGCTGCAAGGGCAATAAAGACAATTAGTTTGTCCTCAAACCAACACAGGTTTAAATGCACGGGGAGTCGCGGAACTCTTTGTACCTCTGTGTTCCTTCTAATACCATTGTGGAATTCATCGCTTTTCCCATATTCACTTCTGGGCATACTTGAGTACATATACCAGAATAATTCTTGGTACACTAACACACACCAGATAAGTACATACCCGAAAATACTTTTCCCATGTGGAAATATTCTCCCTCCTGACACATACTGCTATCACAAAGCCTTCGATTTTCTCGTTCTACATGCACCCAGCTGCTTGGCTCCATTAGCAGGGCGCGTTTGTCAGTAACTTTCTATGTGCGGAAAAGTGAAGAGCAGTTACTTGGTTATGGCGTGGCATAAAATAATTGAGCAGTATCGATGTCCCAAAAATGACTTTTGTCAAGCTAATTTTAACTTCTGGCCCATTGTGCGACGTCTTGGTCTTCCCAACGGTATCTTTCCATCCGGCTTTCCAACCATGATTTCGTTTTTCTCCCATCAGAGCTACATGGCCTGCTCATCTTAGTCGTCTTAATTTCACTATTTTTACAACATCGGGTGAGTCGTGAAGTCCGTGCAGTATTTCATTATGCAGTCTCCTCCATTCTCCAGTCATCTCGTCTCGTTTTGATGCTCATATCTTTCTCAAGATCAAATTTTCAAACACTTGTAATTTATGTCCATCTTTTAGGGTCGTACTCCAACTTTTGCAACCGTAAAGTATTACCGGCAGAATAACCATTCTGTGTAGTATCGATTTCAACTATCTTTATATTAATCGTGAGATTAGGAGTTTCTGGACGGAATAGAAACATTCGTTGTCCGATACTAAGCGACATTTTTTTCGTGACTTCGTTCTTGCTTGTTTCATATGCTCCCAAGTATTTAAAGGGCCTAGCTAGCAGGGTAAGATGGTGAAAAATGGCTTAGAAGGAATCGTGATAATAAAATCAACATAAAAAATGATGGCTCTCCACCAAATTTCGGCGCAAAAGGTGCTAACCTAACCTCAAAATAAAAAATGTATTTTTGGGTAGTTTGGCGATATCTCGTTTAAATTTCCACCTACGATAACCATCTTTTTTTTAAACTGAAGATTTTTTTTCAAACTCTACAAGACGGTATTTTTTTTTCAGATTTGTTGGCGCAAAAGTAAAATTTTCAGAGAGGTTAGAAAATTTGAAACTTGAATTTTAAAGATAACGAAGCCAACAATTGGCTGAAAAAAAAGATATGTATTATTAGTGGTTCTATAACCATAAATTCTTATAGATTTTTTAAATTGGAAGAACATAACCAAAAATCTTCTTGTTATACTGTCACCCGACTTACGCCACTGTGCAAAATTTCATCATTGTATGACGTGGGGAAATGAGTTAAATAAACGTTGCAAGATTCGAGGACACCACGAACCAATCTGAGCTAAAGAAACGAATTTCAAACGCCTTAAAAGAGACAAAAATGCTGTATCTTTATTTTTTGTTTATGCTCTACCACTTTAAAAAATCTAAAAAAAAATCATGGTTTTAGAAACACTAAAAATACATAACATATTTTTTCGAGCCAACCGTTGACTTCTTTTTTTCTAAATTCAATTTTTTTTACAATTTTCTAATCTTCCTGAAAATTTTACTTTTGCGCCAACAAATTCTAAAAAAATACTATCTTGTAGAGCTTGAAAAAATTTTCAATTTGAAAAAAGATGGTCATCGCAGGTTCAAGTCCAACGGAGATATCGCTAAACTACCCCCAAAAAAACACTTTAATATATTTTGAGGTTAGGTTAGCATATTTTTCGCTGAAATTTGGTGGAGAACTATCATTTTTTATGCTGAATATAGTAGTATTATTTTTTTTATCACGATTCCTTCTTAAGCATTTTTCACCATCTTTCCCTGCTAGGCCCTTTCTTTACTTTCTCTGTGTTATGATTCTTTATTGTTATGTACTTATTTCCGTTATTCCCTGTGTTTCGGCTTTTCATTATACATTTTGTTTTCTGTATGTTTACCTGTAGACCTATCTCATCGCAAGCTTTTACTAAGACCTCGGTGTTACTTTATAATGCATCTATATCGTCCCCTATTAAATCTACATCATCCGCGAATACGAACGA
>JAGDQP010074129.1:0-10305 GCA_022664845.1 Lepisma saccharinum | reverse complement strand
ATGGAAACGCTGATCAAATGTCGTCGAATGGTTACGTGTCTTGCCAAAGAATCAACAAATTCCCCACGCATGCGCGCAGCAAATCATTTGCAAACGAACTTATTTTTTGTGAATATTCCTCGTATATGAGGATTGTTAAAAATAAGTATAACTCTATTTATCTCAATTTAAAAAAAAAATTGATCCACCAAGCTCACATGATCCATAAAGAAATAATTTTGAAACCTTTTTTTTATTATTTATTTCTATAGAATTACACCGTAGATCGAATGTTCAAGCTGTCCAATGATTTCTTTTCCGGAATTGGCATGTTCAACATGACTGATGGATTCTGGAAGAACAGTATGCTAGAGAAACCAGAAAATCAAGAAGTTGTTTGCCATGGATCTGCGGAAGATTTCTGCCAAGGGAAAACTGATGGAGACTTCAGGTTAGATTTCAGATCTTAATGACAATAAAAATAAACCCTCATTGCACAGAACAAGGCGACGCTATAATTTGATCATCACAGGGCCAATAACACTTTTTATTGTTGAGTTTTAATGTATATACAAATCATATTAGTTGTAGAATACTCATACAACTTTTCTTTTATGAACAGTAAACTTGTCAGGTCCTATGTTTGCAGAAAAAAATATTCTTGAAGGGTGGCTGGTAACACAGTGGTGGCAATACTGTCGCCCCGTAGCTATGAACAGATGAGAGCGCTGTTGTTTCTTGTATATCGAGAGGGAATGTACGTCTGTTCAATACCTTGTGTCCCTAGTGTAGGGTGTGCAGACGGACAGGTACAAAACTCTTTATTAATTGTTTCAAATTGGACCTCTGTAAAGGGTTATTACACCACTTTGTCCAAGTTTTACTCGCCCCTATTTTGGTCAAGAAGCTTCGGTTAGGTGAAGTTAGGTTAGTGTACATTTTTAAGTTGTTAATTAATACACCACTTTATCTTTCCTAACTTTCTCGACCAATAGTAGCGGCCACAGAACAAGAAAGATCGTAGGTCTTACTTTACTTTAATTCCTTTGAACTCAAAACAAGTATGTGAGTTTCAAATTTATAACGATTTCCATAGCCAAACCCATTGTTGGTATAAAGTACTTGATTTGAGTTCAAAATAATTTGAATCTAATCGTAGGGCTATTTGTAAGTTTCATTATCTTACTTGTTGAAGACGGGAATATTACATGCTACTAGCCTACGATCTTTCTTGTTCTGTGGCCGCTACTATTGGTCGATAATGTTAGGATAGGTAAAGCGGTGTATTTATTAACGGCTTATAAAAGGTAAACTAACGTAACTTTGTCTAACCGAACCTTCTTGACCAACATGGCGAGTAAAATATTAGGTAAAGTGGTGTATATACCTATTAACGGCTTATAAAATGTAAACAAACTTACTTAACTTTATCTAACCGAACCTTGTTGACCAAAGTGGCGAGTAAAATGTTAGGTAAAGTGTTGTATATATTAAAGGTTTATGAAAGGTAAACTAACGTAACTTTACTTGACCGAACCTTCTTGACCAAAATAGGGGCGAGTAAACAAGAAATATCCTTGCTTGTGCTGTGTGTTTTTACTTAGTGTAGTCATTATGAATAATTCTAAGCAATCAAATCTATCTCAACTAAATCGATAGTCGTACCTGGTGAAATATTAAAATGAAGCCCTTAACTTGAATTGCTAAAGCTGTTCCACTTAGTAGTAAAACAGCGAATAGTTATCCCAAAACATCAGGTTTATTATACACATCCAGGAACTGTTTCACTAAACCTACACAGCGTTAATCTTAAGAACGTAAGCTCTCAATATCAATTGAGCAATACGCTATTCGTAATGAAATTCAACAAGATACACATAGAATAGCTTTACATTCCAATTCAATGAATACTTAGCTTTGCGACGAAATCCTCCATTTGAAAACGTAAATCCTGTTATTACTATATTCTTTCAATTAAAATATCTTCAGAAAATCCTAATCCGCAATATCATAATTTCGTACTTACCATATTTGTAATCATGTAAACATTATATTAATTTTTAAAACAAACGCGCATCTTGATATTTTATGACAATGTTGCCAGTTACAATAAAATCATATCACTCCACAATAAGGACATATCACTGCAGCAGCCTTGTCTAACTTCGAGAGATTTGATCGCATGTTTTCTTTTTGGCCTGTTCATGCTAACACTTCTGCTCACATAAAAACGTCAATTTTTGACTCGGCGAGTGTCTTTTAAGTTATGTTCATATTATTTAATAGATGTATAAGTAAATATAGCTACAATAATTCACGTTTTAAATGCTATACAGGATCAAGATGTGTACAGATGTGAACATGAATGACTTAGTAACAGTCCACCATGAGATGGGTCACATCGAGTACTTCATGGCATACGATGAGCAACCATACGTATTTAGAGATGGGGCAAATCCAGGTAAGAGGGAATAAGAGTAATTGATGGTATAATTTTAAGGAAGTATCATCTAATTCATAGAAAAATGGCCCATGAAAAAATATTGTAAGTTGCGCAGAGCTACAATAAATAACTAACCATGAATGCAGTAGAAATAACATTATTATTATTATTAGCGACACTGAGGTCCCACGGCCAACTAATATTTCATTACCAGAAATAAAGACGGAGAAAAAAGTTTTTTAATCTATGTTCATTATTTATGTCAGTTGTTCAGATTATTAATGCCATATCTTTCTTCTCCCCACTTTTCGCTCCTCGAGTGTTACTGATCGAGACCGTACTTATGGGAAACTTTAAGTTATCGTAAACCTCTTACTTTAGGAAGAAATATTCTTCGTTTAGCTATCTCTTCTAACGTTTACAATAGGTACTCTCTCTTTCCAGCGATTAACAGTAGATGGCCACCTTGTTAACCATCCAGCTGTTTTAATCCCCCTTTCTTGCTGAAAGCGTGAATATATGAGTCATCGTTTTATATCCGTCACGTTTCTCGTTTTATATTGAAGAATATGGATGCAAATATAATTGTATCGGAGTTTATAAGGATAAACTAGAAACTTAGAGCAGCTATTCTTGGAAGCGTGCGTTGCTTTGCGATTTGGATGAGTAGCCAATTGGAATACGTGTTTTATTGCATATCCTACGTGTTTTATTACGTATTTTACGTGTAACACATGTTTCAATTGGCTACTTATCCAAATCGCAAGTAACGCACGCTTGCAAGAAAAGCAGCCCTAACTGTACAAGTACACAGATGTGATTAAATGTTCACTCACTTGTCATACAAACAGAAGACTTGTTTTATGATGAAATGTTTACATTGTCTAAAAAACCGGACGTGATAGAACTAAACTGATTACATTTTTGAAATCAGCGTAAAACTTCAGTTCAGAAACATCTATTTATTTGCAAATATAAAAATCCATGAATAGCAGTGTTATTTAATACTAACACAGCATAGCTCTATCGTATCCAATAAAAAATAATGATGTAGTTTCAATTTAAAGAACAGAAATAAAAAAAAAGAACAAGTAAAGAAAGATCTAGGTATAAGGTTTAACACTAAGGGCTGATTTTCATGAAAGCTTGCGTAGCTTCCTATGCTTGCGATTTGGGTGAATAGCCAATTGAAATACGTGTTACACTTACAATAGAACATGCAATAAAACACGTGTTTCAATTGGCTACGCATCCGAATCGTAAGCAATGCACACTTGCAAGAAAAACAGCCCTAATTCTTTGTTTTGAGAACACGTACAGGAAGTTGTTAAAGATGCCTCCAGACGGATGGAATTCTTTCTAATTTTAGATCTTTCAAGGAAATTAAGACATAGACTACATGTATTTGTATAAAGTTATTGTAAAACATAAACTGAAGTACACTTCTGTAATGTGGAACTCGATTGAACAAAAATTGAACAAGAACAAAATATATTTATACGTTGTTTATGTATAAAACAAAAGCCAAACTTTTGTTTCGTGAATACGATAAACATGTCAAATGCTTGAAATGGTCTAGTTTAGAATTTAGGCATACATTAAAGGCTGATTCACACATATAGGACTGTGTGTAAACCGTACTGGGCATTTATATTTGCTTCTTATTTTGTTATTTTTACAGGTTTTCACGAAGCTGTTGGAGACACAATTGCTTTGTCGGTGTTGAATCCAACGCATCTCAGCGATCTAGGTCTCTTAAATATCTCCTCTGGAACAGATCCGGAAATGAAATACAAGATGGATATAAACTTTTTATATGGAACAGCACTTCTGAAAGTAAGGTTGATTAAATCTTTCAATGTTTATTTTATAATTGTAGACACTGATATATGTACACAGCTGGATCAACATGTTAGATTAAGTTAGATTCCGTTGCATATTGTACTGTGTCTAGCTGCTTTTTCCATTCTTCTCTATATTTACAATTCAAAGGCTTGCAGCTTTCTGTCATCACTCTTTCATAGAGTCGACATTTTGATTCCATACAACACAAAATTCCACACACAACATTTTTATCATATTGTGAACAAGTTCATGTGTCCATAAACAAGATCCTTATTCTTAATAAATACTTTCCTCATCATTAATATCCTCGCTTTAATCTCTTTTTCACATTTCATTCAATTTAAAAGTGTACATCTATTGAATGAATACTTTACTAACAATTTCAGTGTTCAATCTACTCCTTTGCCTACTCCTCAGCTTCAACAAATCTGTTTGAATTCATTAAGTACATCATCTGATGAGGTGAAATATCTGCTTTCTTCTTTAGCTCTGAATCGTTTTTCCGACTCTGACAATATTAGTGCTGTTGTCTTTTTCTCGTCTCTTAAATAGGTGTTTTGCTAAATATGTATTTTCTTATTCTTGGAATCAGGCTAATATTGTACCTATTCTGAAATCTGGAGATAAGACCCATGTCTCTTCATACAGACCCATTTCTCTCATATCTATTTTGTCGGTGGTGTGTGAAAGAATAATCAGAGATAGACTTTATAATTTTCTCACCCTATCTAGACTCTGCTCAACATGGTTTTCTTCTTGGTAGTTCCACTCTTACCAATCTGTCTTTGTTACTCTAATGCTACCAAATTCATGCCCAATAACACAATCTTGATGTCATCTATCTAGATCTAAGTAAGGCTTTTGATAGAATTGATTGTAATCATCTTCTTCATAAATTAACTCACCGATTTAATATCCATGGTAACTTCCTTTAATTATTGCCAGTCTATCTCACTGGCCGCAAACAACGTGTTGTTCTTTCTGGATCTGTTTCTAATTTTGTTCCCGTTCTCTCTGGTGTACTTCAAGGTAGTGGTTTGGGCCCTCTCCTTTTCCTTTTATATATGGACGATTTCCCATATTATTTCTAGTCATCTGAAACCAAAATTCTGCTTTTTTTTCTGGCGACTAGATTATTTCGAAAAATCAGATCATTATAGGATGTTGCTGATCTCCAAAATTCCATCTTACCTCTTGGACTGGAGTAATGCGTGGAACTTGAAAATAAATACCTCAAAATCTTCTTTTCTTACAATTTCTTTGAAGAAAAATAAAATTCCATCTGCTTATTTCATTGAAGATAATCCTATCGCTAAAGTTGCCTCTCAAAAGGACCTTGGAGTGGTATTTGACGAAAATCTTTTGTTTGCTGATCACGTGACTTTATAATAACTAACAGTTCCATACGCTTACTTGGTCTTCTCTATAGATTTACAGAAATTAAGGACCTTCATTCATTGAGTATGTTCTACAAAACCTTCATCTCCCCTAAAATTGAATATTGCTTCCCAATTTGGAACATGGCTAGTATTTCTAATCTATCTTATATTGATTCTGTTCTGAACTTCTTTCTTGCTATAGTCAAAAGATGAATACCATCAGTATGTAGCTTAAGCAAACCCGCGTTATTATCCGTTCTTAGCCTCCACATTCCCTTTTCTCGTCGTAGTCTGGCAGATTTTATGTACTTATACAAGATACTTAACGGGAGGGAATCTCAGAACTGGAGAGTTGATCTCTAAATTTTACTTCCATGTTCCTCACGCCTAGGTTAAGTATGCAGCAGTACTCCTTATTCTATAGACTGGAAATTGTGTACAATAATCTTGGTTCAAATATTGATATTTTCGGATTTGAAAATAATTTCCATCGAATGCTAAATACCAATATCTAAGTCATTTCTCTTGTGTATTATAATCGTCATGTTATTGATATTGCGGTGTTATTTGCCGTTTTAAAATTTAATTTAATGTTATTTATTTTGTAGTGATAATGCTATATAATTTGTGTTGTTGTTATTTACTTTGTTTTAATGTTATTCAGCTTCAGTGTAAAATGGCAACTCCAGCTGTATCAGAAACTTTATAAATTAAAAAAAATATTCTCACTGATAATATTTCCCAGCTACTTGAAGCTAAATATTTGTTCTACTGTTTCTCTTTCAATTCTGATGCTTATTTTGGTTCCATTTCTTTCCAATTACCACCCCTTTCATTTTCTTCGTTTATTTTTGTTCCTCGCAGCTTCTTTGTGCAGCCATTTAAAAATCTTGCTAAGTGATGCCTTATCCGACGGTAACGCCTCCTCCTGTTTCGAAGAATTAGGTTTCAACCCTTTCTAGATAAAATATTAAATAAAATGGTCGAAAGATACATTCTTACCCCATTCATCGACCTATTCCTGTTCGATCTGTTGAGCTGTTGTCTGCTTTCATTCTTAGTCTACGATTGGGATACAAGTTTCTATCTAATAAGCCTTCAATCTTTCAGTTCCACCACTTTCCTCCTTCAGTATTTGCATTGGGATTTTCAAGTTGACTCGATCGAATGCCTTCTTCAGATCAACAAATGCTCTGTATATCTCTACGTATCTCTCACTAGTAGCACCCACTGTTTTATTTCTTTATTCGTGATCCAAACAGTTCCTCTTCACTTTCTTCGGTTGTTTTATTGTATCATCTTGGGTTCGATGTTCTTAGAAGTATTTTCGCTGCATATACTCTTTAACTTATGGTTCGCTGATTCTTACATCTTCTTGCATTCTTCTCTCGCAATGGAATAATTATTGTTTCTATAAAGATGCTTGGTTATTCTCCTGATTCATAAATTTGGCTCCAGAATCTCCCTTTCCCTTTACATTTTTTATCCTTTCAATCTAAGCAGCATCCAAACCAATTGAATTACAATTTCATCTCACTTATGAAGTTCTTCTTCGGGAGTTTTGAGTCCTTTATCACCATCGCTTATCTCTGCTTCTTTCTTTATATTTTTTTATGTGTTTTGTTGGACTGTTTCACAGATCTTCAAATGTGTTTTCACAATCTTTCCAATTTCCGTGTCGATCACTATTGAGATTACCATTTGGCCTTCTAACAACCAGACAAATTGCTTTCCCTTTCTTACCAAGTACATCATTATTGCTTCCTTGTACATAATTAGGTATACTATGACTTTGTGTTTGGTTTTCTAATTCATATCATGAACTCGCTACAAACACCTTGATTGGAAGTTAATGAACAGATTGTACTAAATATTCACAAATTTAAAAAAAGGATAAAAAGTGGGTGAAGATCTGTTACGTCTGGATTGACCGTTCAGTGAAGAAGTGTACAAAAACTGTAGAAATTATTGTTACACTATACCGTTAGAATGTATAACACTTAGTTTGTTTCACTTTAAGTGTCAGCTACGTTTCCTTGCAGGTTGCCTTTCTACCATATGCCCTAACTCTCGACGAATGGCGACTGCGCGTTTTCTCCGGCAACATCAGTGAAGACCATATGAACGAAGAATGGTGGCGACTGCGAGCACAGTACCAAGGTTTGATCCCCCCAAACCAGAGAAGTGAAGATGACTTCGACCCAGGAGCAAAGTATCATGTCCCAGCTGATGTTGAGTACATACGGTAAGAGAATGAGGTATATTAAAGCTAAAAAAAGTATGTAAGCTAGCAAGAAAGGTTTTTCTCTTGTCAGAAAGGTGTCTAGAAATTAAGTTTTGAAGGGAGGCTTACGGTAGTTGTGGTAGTGGGTCGCTCTGGGTATTAAATCTACGTAAATTATGTGAAAGCCATGAAATCGGAATTCAGAAATTGTAGTACAGTTGCTGTTGCAAAATATTGAGACGTTTTTATTCAATACCTACCGTTTAGTTTCACCTAACTCATTAGTCAAACATTAATTTATCACCTCTTTCTCAATTAGATGATTGCTAGCTTGCTTGAAAAGAGTATCGACTTTGAATAAACCGATCTTCCTCTCAGAAGAGAAATTTTGAAGCGTCTCCATATTCTACTTTGGCTTTCTTGGTGACGGGAAGTCACTGTAGTAGTGTTTACTCTTCTATGGTTCTGAATGACCATTGTTAAATTGGTAGGTAACGAGAATTCCGACTAGACGATGGGAACATGTTGATGAAAGTTCTTTTACGTATAAACTATAAAGATTTTCGAGCTCTTATTTATGCGATATTCAGCTGATATCTAAGACATATCTATGTCTATCTTCTGTGGCAGACATAAATAAATTAGCGTTTTGTCAATGTATGAAGAAACGGAGACAAGCTACTATCGTTCAATTTGTCCGATGCAGTCAGTAGCTTGCCGAAAGTCATACCTTACAATCGACTACCGTATCCGGTTTTTGCCGGACATGTCTGGCCTTTTAACCTTTTTGGAAATGTCAGATCGGCATTTGTCTTTTTCTTGGAAAAAGTCCTGCATTTTAAATATAAAATTAGCAAGACACCCAAATCTGCATTGTTTGTGTTATTTATGGTAAACTTTATGGTCACGAGCGATAATTTGTTACATTTATTAACTAGTAGGGTGACCATGGTAAACTTTATGGTCACGAGTGATAATTTGTTACATTTATTGGTGGTACTCGACTAATTTTCTCTCCGTTCGCGAAATTGCAAAAAGTACCAAAAAATGGTAAGAACTAGCACATCAGCAAGTAATATTTTTGTCTTTAACCTCCGCAAAACTTTCACCACTAGATAAAAAGTTACATAACGAACGTAATTGTGCGTAGAAAAAAAAAATAATTGCTGCAAATTCATTGTGTCTGGCAGTTTTTTTAAAACAAATCCGGCTTTTTTTCGGAGTTATGTCCTGCATTTCGCAATTTCCAGTTGGTAATCCTACTACCGAGTCAACATTCCAGATTTTCTAAACTCTTTTTACAGGTGAGAAGCATTCCTTATAAGTCAAACCTATTGTTTTGAATTCTCGTATGTAGTATACTTAAATTATTCTCATCTTACGAAGCCGCCATCAAAAGTCTCTTTTTCGTGAGTACACTTCCCAATGTAATCTATAAAAATACAACCGAACTCAATAATCTATCACGTAACGGAAACTAAGTCTACTTGCAACTTAAATCATTGAAAGTGTCTTCCTTTGTACGTCGCTATTTAATACTCACAAATGTTTAGAACAAAACCTTTTTTTTTGGTCAAGAATAACTTGTATTGAGATAGTATGTTGTGTAGGATTCTAAATACTAACGCCATTTCTGTAAAACTGAGTTTCGTTTATTTTTTTTTATATTTGTTATACTTTCGCATATGAATGGCTAAAACCCGAAATTGTTTCTTATAAATCTTTCTTTGCAGTTATTTTGTGGCGCATATTCTTCAGTTCCAATTTTACGAAGCTCTGTGCGAGGCTGCTGGACAATTAGGAGAGAACAGATCAGTCTATGAATGTGACTTTCAAAAAAATCAAAACGCTGGAGCCTTGTTAAAGTAAGAGCAATGAATTTCTGTTCGTTGTATGAATTTGATATTTTGTAATTTCGAAAGTTGTACTTTATCCTTCCTATTACATTCATTTATGTATTTTTTTTGCCCAGTTTTCATAACTATTTCTCAATACAATAGAAGAGAGGTATAAACAAGAAAAGATTGTGTTCAATTCCTATTCCATTCGTGTATTGTATGTAACAGATAGGTTTACTCGATGAAATTCCATCTTCTCACGTATGAGCTACACTACGGCACTTTAGCATAGGCCTTCTGGAATAAAATATTCTCACGTGTAAACCACACCCTTTATTTTAAAATAGACTTTTAGAATAAATTATTATGGTGCATAAGCCATACCCTTTAATCTGACACAGGTTTTTAGAATAAAATATTTTCATGCATAAGCCATATGATATTACATTTTTGCAACTAACCTACTATGAGTAGTATGTATTTTAAAGTCTTACCTGCATAAATCAATAGAATATTACAAAAACGAACAATAACTGATGTTATTCTCCAATATGAAGACACTCACTTGCACAGAAACCATGAGTAAATGTACAAAAT
>JAGDQP010074127.1:0-10305 GCA_022664845.1 Lepisma saccharinum | reverse complement strand
TATTTGCTACTCCTCTTGTTCCATAACGGTGGAATTTGTGAATTAGTTTGAGATAGTAAACGCAATCAAACGCTTTACTTATGTAATATAATATAGTGAACGGATATTTCTTATCCACTGATCGATTTATTTCATCGAGGAAATCGTTGATTACTGTAATAATAGATCTGTCTTTTATAAAACAAAGTTAAGGGAATAAAATATTTGACTTACAATGCGAAACTAAGTTCCAATACAATATGCTTCAATATATTAGAAAGTTATGATGAAAGGGAAATTAGTCTATTGCCCTCGACGTTCATTTTGTTATCCTTTTTTATATATCGGCTTTTCAGGATGATTTAGAGGATACTTGGGAAAATCTCCCAGCTTAATGATTTACTCATAATTGGATTGGAGGAGTAATAAGGCAGATGAACCTTATAAGTATGAATACTAGTAATTCATCTGGGCTTGCAGGCATAGGCGGCGATTACCGGTTAGAATTTATGTGGCAAGCTAGTCATTGAATATTTTTATCAGTATAAAGTATGTTTCATGGACGTCCTATGGGTTGCATAAACAGCAGGATATTAATGTCAAATTTATAATAAATTACATATATTTGTATTATTGCAAATGAAACCAGGAATAATGGAACTCCTTTATTATTAGAATCTGTTGGCAAGTAAAGGATGATGCACATTGGAACATTTTCGCTGATCACGATTTTTAAATGCGTTTGTCGGTATCTCGAATAGCTTTTGAGTAATCTGTTTTAGCCAATCAAACTAACTACCTCTGCCCTCGGAAATGAAGTACTAAGATATGATAAGCTTTTCGCGACCTCACAAGGCTTTCACAAAGATTAATGGAATGCGCAATGTGTGTTTTCAACTGTAAACTATGTTTTTTACGTGTCTATGTGCAAGAAAATTTATGTAAATGAAGGGATTCTGTTAATTGTGTTAATATATTTACATCTTACAATACGCGAGACGAGTTCAACTGCTTTGTGAATCTAATTCCTGACTGCGAATGGTCATTTACAGAACAATACAAAATTCCAAAGTCCGCTAGTATCGCTGATTATAAGAAGTATATAATTAATACAATTAACACAATTCCTTTATTGTCATATATTTTTTTTTGCATATAGACAGGTAAACAACATAATTTACAACTGAAAACACACATTTCGCATTCCATGAATCTTTGTGAGAGTCTGACGACACTACTTGTGGGTATTGCCAAGTTTCTATAACGTTATTACGAGAGAGGAACGACACTGAAATCAAGAAAAGCACAGAAATATATTATTTATTTTAAGCACATAAATTTTAAGAACTAACAAACTAGTACTGTATATGTTTAAGTCTGCATAAAATATTTATTTTACTCCTTTTTAAAAAAAAATCATTAAAGCACGTAATATTTTACTTCACTTTTAGCACTTGCCAGTAATGCTCGAACTCCCTTAATCAAGTCATGAGTCCGGACAACTATGACAAAAATTAAGTGAAAATTGAATTATGATTTTTTTCCGAGTTGTTGTTGAACATATTTTACTATCTTCTCTCCAATTTCTTTAAAAATTGAAAAAAAAAAAAAAAACTCTCAACAAACGTATTTGAATCAGGACATGACATGCTCGTAACATGAATTATCAACATCATGATATTTGGAACAGCATCTAAATGAACTTTAGAGAGAAAATTCACCTATATTGACCTCACATCGTGGTTTTGATTACTGAATCTAGCATCACGTAATTCATTCTTATCGGAAGTAATCCTTCATAAAAATCATCTAAATTAAAGACCAAAGAAATCTCAGTAAATTTCAAAGCATTAATTAATTCTTCAGAACAAGAAAATTTAATATTATATTTCAAATGTAAAGCCCCTAGTTTCTTAATAATATCAGCATCATTGGTCATTTTAAAATGGCTTCAGTTGTGCTGATGGAAGCATATAATGCAACCAGTTACGAAAGTGAAATTTTACAGAATTGAATGGAATGCAGAATCAGTAAATGCATAGTTGGAATCACTGCAGAAGCTAAGTCTTTAAATACGAAACAGGCGGCCCTCGTATGCTGTTAAAACGGAACAGCCTTTCCTACCATAAAATATGGCAAATCCCATGTAGTACGAAACACCTGCAAACGTACCAGCTTAGCATTTCTAAGGTCAGTTATTTAGGTTGGTTTGATTTGTTATACTAGTCCTCTGCACGTAATACCACGACTTTAATAGATTTTAAACTAGAAATTAGGATAAAATTTCAGCCATGTATCTGAAAAAGGATAAATAATATAGAAATACAGTGGATACAATCAACAGAAGAAAGAACAGACAAGAAATGACCAGCTAGAGCAATTGCATTGGATTCTGGAGGGTTTGAGATCGCTTCCAGCGCGCTGTTGGCCATCCTGACTAAGGTTTTTCCAGGAATTCTTCTCAGCGATAGCTTTTGATTATTTTCAATTTATAGAATTTTGCAACTGAACAAGCGTGAAAAGATTAAATTTGTAACATAATAATCGAGAAAACAAGAACGCTACTGACACGAAGTTCTAATAAAAGGAACTTTTTTGATAGTATCTACGGTGAGCGACAAATTACTCGAGAATGAGGAAGCAATTCTCCTCTTTCCTTTTACGCTTTTCAATGCGTAAATTTTGTATCCTATTTTTACCAGTCGAATGTCCGAGAAAAAGTGTGCAACTTCCCCCCTTCGCGTCTTTCCCCCTATGCTTGCAGTAATTTGTTCTAACTACTTTAATAAATTTCACATGCGGTGGAAGGTTAAGAAACATTGAGCGAGTGATGGATAAGGATAATACCCATGAAAACATTCATAAATTGAATAATAATAATAAATAACAACCAATAACTGCTCCTGCTCACTAACATCGTTGGTGTCATCAATTATAATCGAAAGAAAAGTCATCAGTATGCACTTCCTTCGATATTATTTGTGCAAAAGTACTTGTAAACGAACATATAATATTGTGCTTACGTTTTATACAGTTCAGTTGTACCGTGTTAATTAAGGTTAGATTAAGCCTATAGAAACAAATCCACCGAATGCTCCTCACGCTCCTGTTACGTGTATTGATTCGCTATTGTTTTCGCGCCATTGATCGTGCTGCCCTCAGCAGTAAGAACGAGCAACTGAGCGGATATCCCACCAGTTGTTATATCGGAAAGGTGGGTTTAACATAGACCGGTTTTTGCTCTATTGATTCAGCAGGTCTTCTCGTTAAAAATAATATTGAAGTGCCAACTAGATTGTAAAGTGCTTCGGCTGGTAAAGTATTGTAGAGTAGTTATTAATGTAGTAGTAAATAATGAATAATATTGGAATTGAACCAGGTAAGATTTAACATAGGCGTCCGGAATATTGGAATCGATCCCGGTAGCACGTGCCAAGGTCAGACCCATTTCGTGTTCATGTTTCAATATTTTATTTTAGTACGTTTAATATCTTGTTCCTGAAGATTACTATATTGTGTAATTTATCGGATAGTAGAAAGCGGGCATGAAAACCTGTCTTTATGATTATGTCATTTTCATGTGAGATGATTGAAATTTATGACGACTATTGTATATTTTATGTGTGTTTGGCAGTGAAGCTGTCTTTAAATGCGAAACATTTGTATTGCCGTGATGGTAGCATTGTGTATTTCTACCACGCTAAATTTATGTAATGATGCAGAAAATATACTAAAAAGTATACGAGCCGCTAAATTCACATTGTGGGATAATCTCGTGTGGCCATATTATTTTTTGAACTTGGAAATTCCCCTTGGACTCTGTGGATGGTAATAGTAGTTAAATATTTCAAAGATTGCACATGAATTCCCTTCAGTTGTGTTTTGATTTGGTCACTTGGTTAAGTTTAAGGCGCATGCTTAGCATTAGCGAAGAACAGGCGGCATAAAACATCCGAGCACTGAATAATAAATGGAATGAAGGATAGAATTAATATTACTGTTGCTATTAATTTTATTAATCGTTGTGGCAAATTATTAAAGATGTTATTGACTGTTAATTCTTGCGTTCTGAAAAGTAAGAGTAAAGTAGTTGTTGGTTCATTCAATTCATGTTTAAAATGATTATGCCTAATAGTCTTCCAAGTAGCAGAATTTATATTTTCTTACTGAGCGTTCTATAACTTGAAGACGCTACGTCCCTATTTGTGTTGGCTCGGGATATATATTACAGCACTTACTATTTGTGCTTGTTCCCTGACGTTACATAAATAATTAAAATTTCCGATATAACAACTAACGCTCTTGTGTAAGGTTGGCTACTCTGCTACTAGGCTGGTCCCTATAAGCTAGGTATAAGAGTTGGTGGGCTCGTCCCCAACTGTGTAGAGATAACTACTAGGCTCGACCCTAGCACGGTCGTAAAGACAAGGAGAGCTGTTGTAAAATTTATAGTGACAAAAGGAAGTACCAAACGAATTAGGACAGGAAGACTATGCAATATACGGGGAAGGCATTAGAAATTGTAAAGATTGTGGCAGAAATAGTATTATTGTTTGTATCAGTCTGTTGTGTAAATCTAAAAAAAAAAAAAAAAAATGGAGCGGATTCCAAAAAGAATGCAGAAAAGACAGGTCCCGGTTGACTTGTTAATAAAATTATCATCTAGTGATAGTGAACCTGAAAATGATGAGATTGGAAGTAGGAAAGCGGCAAGTGAAAACGTTTGTTTCTGGACACTAGTTTTCAATTTTGTCTAGCAAGCCATGAAAGGGACAAGGCTGTTTCCTGTAATTTAGGTGGTGGAGGTGATAGTAATGTAACTTTGCCCGTCTGCACCTTACAGAATAGTGTGGCTAGACCAGCTATTTTTGGAAACTGCTAGACACAAACAAAATAGTTTGTACATCGATTTGGTGGGGCAATTAAATGAATTACCAATTGTTACAGGGAGGCCGGTGAAAAAGTCTTTCTATATTTGGTCAAAATCTATGAAATGATGCAATGTAAATCATCCGACAAGGAGATAATACTTGTCACAAGTCTTTCATGAACGAGGGGTGAATTTAATCACGCATTGGAGGTTCAAATAATTGGGATGGTATTTGCGCATCGCTTCTGATGCAATTTCTTTCGGTCTTTGCTAGAAGCCATTTCATGAGTAATATTTTTATTGTAGTATGGCGGTGAAGGAATAGTTTTTTTCCTTCATTAAAGAAAAGTAGTGTTCTCAACGTTCTTGCTAAAAATTTTGATGAACTTACATTTTGTAATACAATCAGTTCATTAGTGACACCTGCAGTGCGTAAAGAGTGTTTTGCTCAAAACTCGCCACAAACTATTCATGAACGCTTCAGGCTGGCTCAAAGACTTGATGTATCACATCGGTATGAGATGGATTATTCTCGTTCCGTGGGTCAAAAAATGAAATGTTGACAAATGAAACATTGGTTTGTGAACAAACTGGATTCAAGTAGGGCTGTTAATGTGCAAATAAAGAAGCCAATAAAAATGTTTTTCATGTGGATCACAATTTCATCTAGCGAGACATTGTAATAATACAGCAAAAACATGGGTTAGTAAAAATTCAACAAAACCACAAGTAAAAGCTTCGTGATTGACACTGCTAGTGAAGCGTGCTTTATTGGTTCCAAATTTTATAAAAAGATTAGACATGTTCAATTCGTGCATTTGCCTAAAGATAAGAAAGCTGTTGCGCTTGGTGATAGGGTAGTGGAAATAAAAGCAGCAGCAAATGTTGACTTTACCATTTGTGGCAAAAGTGTCCACGCGTTATTTTCAGGTGTCGATGAAGACACTTTTGAACTTTTGCTAGGGAATTATTTCATAGTGGCTCATGGAGGAATTCTGGATACTATGAACTCTAAATTTACATTAACAAAACATAATTTAGTACCAAAACTATATATACAGGAACCCCCCATATGATCAGTTTACTCCCCGTGAATCCTTTGTATCTTCAAGGAATGCCCTGATACAGCCTCCCGTTGGTGACCTGGGATCAGCTATGCGAAAGGGTGTTCCCTGGAAATCTAACTATGCTACAAATCCAAGGAAAATAAAAAGTCGTCTACATTCAAGAAATCCACTGCTGCCTACTCTGTATGCAGGGATATGCTATCTTGGGAGGATACTGGACAAAAGGAATCAAATTTGAAAAAAGGCGACGGAAATATAAAACAAGCAGGTAATATTGTATCTAATGATCTGCTACAATCAGATATGAATTTACAATCTTATGAGAATCAAATAATGCTCGATTACGATGACGTTATAACGGAACGTCTTGTTACAGTAATGGAACTTCCAATACCACATTGAAATGATTGATAAATCCCCGGTCAGGCAACAACCGTTTCATATGCCGAAAAACAAGCTTCGCGAGTTGGATCAATTTGTTGAACTGATAAAACAGAGCATTGTGCAAGAGGTAGAAACTTCTCCCTATGTTTCCCCAGCATTTTTGGTAACGAATCCAGATTCAACAAAACGGCTCGTAACTGCGTATAACACCATAAATAAGCGGGTGGTGTATAACCAATTTCCTGCGCCAAATCTTGAACCATTAAAAGCAAATATTATTTTTAGCAAGCTTGACTTGAAAAGTAGCTTTTATCAGTGCTTGCTTGATGAAGAAACTAGAAAGTATACTACGTTTGCGACACCTACGAGATTGTGTAGATTTTTGCGTGTCCCCATGGGATTTGTAAATTCATCTTAAGCAGTTTAATGAACCGCAAACCTTGAAATTTATTATGATGATTTATGTATTCATACGCGATATATCGAATCGCATAAACGTTTATAAGAAAATGTTCTGGCTCGTCTTCGTGAATGGGGGATTACAGTATCTAAACGAAAATTTTTGCTCTTTAAATCGAAGTTAAAATTCGTGGGATACGTATTTGAAAACGGAAACATGTGGATGAAGACAGAATTCAGGTAATCCAAAAACTGGCACCTCCTAAAAATAAAACAGGTGTAGTCAGGCCCTGCGGTCTTGTAGAATTTTATTCCAAGTTTATCTACAATTTCGCGGATATTATGGAACCCCTCCACCGTCTAAGCTCGGATAAAATACCATTTAAATGGGGATTGACGGAACAACGTGCATTCGATGAAATCAAGTATGCATTTAAACATCACGTACTTTTGAAGGTTTCTGATATGAATTCATATTTTGTAATTCATTGTGATAGTAGTACCAGGATATACTCGGCGGTGTTGAGTCAATATGACAAGGAAGGTGATTTGAGTTTTATTTCCTCAAACGAATTCCGGAGCAGCATTGGAGTAAAAATGTATATGAACTCGAGTTAACCTCACTCGTCCTGGCCTTAGAAAAATTGAATATTTTCTGCACATGCCATTTACTATATTTGTAGACAATCAAGAATTAGTCTGGATGCTTAATAATCATAAACGGCAGCGAAAATACGATACTATGATTGAAAAGATTTCGAAATTTCAATTTAAGGTTGTGCATTTAAAATCTTGAAAATTCAGTAGCTGATTTTTTAAGTAGGGCAGCCAGTCAAATTGAATTTCATTCAGAAGAGAATGACGAGGGGGAAACAACTGCAATTTGAAGGGAAGTCAACAAACCTTTCATTTATAAACTTTTGGGAGCAGTCATTATTCAATACACCACTTGCTGACCTAGAACGACAGGATGATGAGTTAAATAAGTTGCTAGCACTTAATTTTAATCATTTATATATTGTTTATTAGAATATTCCCATATAAATTTTCGCACACGTATTATTATTCTAGGTTTTTCTAGCAGTTTCTCTCGTTTCTTTATAAAGGATTCTAGCCAGCTTCTGTTAGTACAGCAAAAACTTTCCATTCACCCCCTGTTTTCTTCCCAACGACTTCTTTAAACTTTTTTTAATACCATTATACGGCGGTTAGAAAAGTAGCAAGCTTCCTCAACCCTGGACTGACTCTCCTTCGTTCAATCTCTTCACTCTACGTCCCCCGTCGGTCAAACTTCCTCCCTCCATCGGTGATGTAGGCTATCGGACTCTGAAAAAACCAAAGTAGTGCCTTTGGCTATGTTACATTTTGAACTTATCGTCGCTTTTGGAGTTAATGTACTCTTAGAAGTTACTCATATTTTTGTAGCAACTAACCTTGAGCATCGGACAAGGATATCTCACGAGTCATACTAAATTCGTTCTTGACCGTATGTATGTCAAAAGTCGTCTTAATTCGTCAATGATTTAATCCTGTTAAATGTAAGCACAGCAATCGTATTTTCATCGAACAGCGGGAGTTAGGCTGAGAATTAACACAGCTAATGTGCTCGTAATCTAATTATCTCACCTCCTTTTCCCGGTCTTGTGTGATCGGATAGCGAACTTCGTTTCTGCTTAGTGATTACTGTTTGATAATTGCTATTACATACAATTCCGTCCGTATGCATTACGCCACTCCAATTGAATATTTTCTTCCGCTAGGGAGGCCTTATGTGGTCATAATTTATTAGTTTGTGCTACTATCTCTTATGTGAGATACCCTTATGTGGGAAATAATATAGTTCTCCTATCATGATTTCTCTAGGGCCTAATGTGGTCTATTTAATTATTCCCGCATCGTTCTTCAGCATGTGAAACGTTGTCGTCGCCCTAATAGAAATCATCGTTGCAAGTAACTAGAGCATTCTGAACAAGTTGAAACATAAATTGTAATTCTACGGATCTTATTACTGAACTGCGGCAGGTTCTTATGAGAAAGTTCAGTCGTCTCTAAAGTGATGATCCCGCCCCCTTTAAAAACTGACTTCACATAAGCAATCAGCCTGTCTTCATGCGAACGCCCTTTTGTGGGTTGATAGCAACTTAACGACGGTATAGGTTATTGTACCTTACCTGATTGTCAATTGTTAAATATAGGAATCCTCTAGTGTGGGTGACGGATTAATAGAACTTTGACCTGACCCCGTTTAGATATTGTTTTTCAACCTAAGTGCTCAGCAACAACTATGTAACTTATTAGAATCATCAACCTACAAAGCCAGATCAATACTAGCTTTCTTTTTTCTTTACAACACTTTTTTTATCAATTCCGTAAGAATGTCTGTCTCTGAAATTTTCATTCAAGTATAAGCTGGAACATTTTTGTCATATAATTGTACATTCGTATATTATTCGTATCAAATGTCTTATTGTAAATATTAATGAAGATAAAGCGCAGAGAGAAGTTCATCGCATAGTATACAGAAGCCGCAATCTTTCATTTTGCTAGAATATAAGGTTACCATGACTATTCCCTGATTTATTATTAGAGTTATGAGCTATAATTGCGTATACTTCATTGTGGTTCTTTTACAGGGATAAAATTCCTTCTGCGTATTATACCAGGATGGCAAATAGTTATCGCCATTTGCTGGAGAAACGATCAGATATTTTGTTTCAGTATCGTAATTTTTAACTCCGCTCTTTGCAAGCGTAATTAGAGATAATTAAGTATTGATGATGGAAGCAATCCAAACGAGAATCTAAAATTAAAAACCTTGTACCCCTAGACGAAAAAGACGAGCCACAAAACATTTATATACTTTGCAATATTAAAATAACCACCACAATACAAATACAGAAACACAAGAGATATATTTTTTCCTAATTACATTTGGGGGCTCGTTCGGGATATGCCCTTGTCTGTAAAAGTCCACAATTTAACAAAAGCTCAAACAGGGATATTTTATGAGGTTAGGTAACCGGGAAACTTGTAAAATGGCAGTCTCAGTGGATCTTACTTATCTAAACTAAGCGCTCAGTGCTTCATTAAGCCATAGTTCTAGCACCCAAGACATATTTCAAGCTATTAGGAACCTGCGCGACTCTAGTCAGGAATCCGGATCAGTAGGAACACATGGATAAGTTCGTAATCAGTCTACAGTACAGTCCTGTAATTGTAACAGACCAAATAAAATCCTTCAAGAATTGAAAGTTTCTCCTCCACGATTTGCAGGCTCTACCAGCGCTTATCAATTTTTAGAGGAATTGGAAGGATATAGGCGTTTGTCTAATATTTAAGAGGAAGATGTTCTCAACAAAGTGCTTCCTATAACTCTAACAGGACCCGCGAAACAATGGCTGAATTTTCAATCCCCGATAGGAGAGTTTTCTCTGTTCAAACATAAATTTCTTCAAGAATTTGAGAATTTTGAGTACGAAGCTGTGTTAGAGACAGATATCTGAAAAAGTTCAAAGTCCATCCCAGACCCTAGCAGCTTTCGTTAGGGAAATGTACTACTTATACCATAGACTTCCTACGTCTCCTTCAGAATCACATATTATTAGA
>JAGDQP010074126.1:0-10305 GCA_022664845.1 Lepisma saccharinum | reverse complement strand
ATACATGTAACTTATTGACAATATTAATTAAGATTAATCGTATAATAAAACAGAAACAAAAGCAGCAAAATAGGGATGAATGGAAAGCATTGAGCATGGTTTGAAGGATCTACCGTTTTCGCCAGAATACTAATGATGATGGAATTGTTAACCTTGCGAGACCTCAGAGGTAATTAATATGATTTTCGATGTTATCTATAGCATACCCGTATTTGAATTTAAATGTTATATGTGTATACGTGTGCAAACATCAAGAGCACACGTACCAACAATACAATTTTCATCCTACAGCCAATTGTCAGTGCTTGGGAAATTGGTCTCCAAATAGTTATTTTGGAATCTCCCATAATCCTATGATTTCACATCCTGGTTCGACCTATTTTAATATATCTGATCATTAAAATAATTATAAAATAAGAATTATAGGAAATCACTTATTTAAGAAATAATAAATCTTCAGACTTTTATAAATGTGAGTCGATAGATGACAGCATAAATTTTAAAAAGTTTTCGAAATATCAAATTTCTCTTCCTTTTATTTGTTATATCTTGTTACCTGAGAAATATGGAAATATAAATATTTACTGACAAGTTAAGATCAAATACTAGACGATTTCCAAATTATTAAAGAAAATCAAATACAATACAAAGTAACAATGTGCATTATGAACTATTTTTAATATAATTACGCCACCATGAACTGGTCTCCATGTTTCAGCCAAATGATCCATACGCTTCACAAAGAAATTAAAACTGAAATTGGCAAGTTTAGAGAACTAAACTATGAAACAATTATCTCCAATCTTTCTGTAGCATATGATCTTAATCATCAACCTTTCTGGAAGATGATTAATAGAAGATGAAATAAGAAATCTAAGCGCAAATCCTTTCCAAATAAAATATATAATATAGAAAGACTTCTCCTTAAAAGAACTCCTAATCAAAAATACATTAAGAAATATAGTGAACATGTTTTTAACAATATTAATGATATTCAAACAGACGCAATCCAAACATCTAATTTAATCAGACAATTATTAGACAAAAATGATGAACATAAAGGTAATATTGAAATCTTACTTCAAGACATTACAGGTGATTAAATTTTTCAAGTTCTAGAGAAAAAGAAAATACTTCTCCTGGACCTGATGATATACAGTACTTAATGGTATTAAAATCTCCTAAAGCTTTAATTTCCATCTTGTTGCACTATTCAATTCTACGATCATGACTGGTTTGTTCCCATTCATTATTAAAAAGCATTTACTATACTCATACCCAAACCTAACAAAAGTCCTTCAAATTCAGATAACCATCGTCCTGTAACTTTCATTAACACAATTCCAAAAATCTTTGAAACAATCTTGGCCCGTAAACTATATAATTACCTGGAAGAAACTGACCAACTTTCTACAAATCAAGCAGGGTTCAGACGTAAAATTTTTACCATCGATCAATTGCTTAGGATAACCACTGACATTCAATGTGCATTAAAGAGAAGATACAGAAGGGGTGTCATGTTCATGGATCTGACCAGCACTTTCGATACCGTCTGGCACGAGGGCCCTCTTTACCTACAACATATATTAGATGGATACCTAACTTTTTGAAAGAAAGGACTACTCAAATCAAAATAAATTTAGACCTCAGTAAGGACATTCATATTAAAATAGGAGTACCTCAAGAAGCTGCTATGAGTCCCACATGACACTCCACTTCCGTTAAATAATAACACAAAATTTGGTTTATTCGAAGACGTTACTGCATACTGGTCCTTTGCCAAATCCTCTAAAGATGTAGTCCGTAATTTATAAAAAAATCACTGAAGAATTTGTCTAATGGTGCAATATATGGCTCCTAACTTCAAATGAAAACAGGACGCAACGTATACTCTTCTATTCATCAGAACCTAACACTGTCAGGGACAAAAGTAAATACCTGCCCATAAACAATACTAGGATTAAA
The DNA here is from genome assembly GCA_022664845.1 of Lepisma saccharinum. Lineage (NCBI taxonomy): Eukaryota > Metazoa > Arthropoda > Insecta > Zygentoma > Lepismatidae > Lepisma > Lepisma saccharinum. The sequence goes on along the minus strand of JAGDQP010074126.1, from coordinate 8,340 downwards.
CCTGCCAAATCTATTAAATATTTAGGAGTTACCTTAGACGAAAGGATGATATTTAAGAAACAAATTATTAAGTTACGTAAACAAGGGATACAAGCACACTCCTTACTAAGACCAATCTTTTACAATAATCTTTCCGTAAGGGTAAAGATACATCTATACAAATCAATAATTAGAGCAATTATTACAAATGGTCACCAACTATTTAATTCTGAAACAAATATCTCATATCCTTAAAGTTAAAAGATTCGCCATTAGATTTGCCTTTAAGCTTTGGAACGACAATAGAGAGACTCTGCACAGGACATCAAGATTGACATCGCTCAATGATATTTTAGAAAAACAGAAAAATAAATATTACACTAAAACCCAGTATAACAAAATTTTAACTCATCACATTGACATAAACAAGTTTGATTTTCCAAGATTTCATCCAATCACATAACAAGAATGTCTCCAATTTCTAGATAGTTAATTAACAAACATCAAAAACAGGACAAGAATAAAAAAGTACTTTGTACAGGACGAAATTGGATTGAGTCCGTCTGGTGATGCGGTGGACGGTTGAAATACACAGCAATGAATCTTTCTGATCAATTCTCACCCCAAATTCACCTCTGATACATACTTACCTATTTTTTTTTATATGTACGCCATTGACAAAAGCAGACGTTTTTACCTAGGACGAAAGTAGCTAGTATTAGCTAGAAGTCCATCCTGTGGGCCTTGCGGGCCATGGGAATTTTACTTTACCAGGTCTTCATATTTGATTTTTCCATCTTCTTTCAAAGTATAGAGATTTTTTGCCGGACCACCAATGGATATTATTAATCCGTGCTCTCATGTTAATAATTAAGAAATCTATGAATTGAGATTGATGAGTTTCGAGCAACTAAGTTCAAGAAAGATTTAAAAACTAAACTAATGAGACTGATTTTTAAAATTGTGAAGAAAGATTGTTTTATCATAACAAAGCAATTAGTTTCTATTTCATTTGATTTTTTTATTTATGGGATGTAGCATTTAAGACTCAGATCGGAATAGGGAACTGGAAAGGGTTCGAGAATGTGTCAACCAGAGCCTAGGTTGAAGGTGCCATTCCGGCATTTGCCTGGTGTGACTAAGGAGAAACCCTGGAGAACCTGTCAGGATGGTCGGCCGCTGCGATCGAACCCACGACCTCACTAAGCTACTGTGGCCAGGAACGTTTCTGTTTACATATGAGCAAAAATGGAATAAACAATTATTGAATAATTTGTTGAATGACGTGCTGTTGTCCTTTAACTGCCTTTTAAGTTCATTAATTAATACCGAAAATTATTTAAAAAAATATGAAGCGATAAAAACAATAAAGAACAGAAAGCCTGCAAGATGCTTGCAAGATTTAATTAGAAAAGCAGATCAACTGTGTTTTTTTTTCTTTGTATGTAAATATGTCTAATCAATTTATTCTTTTCAGTTACCTTTTCGATTCAGCTGTTAGGCGTTTTGTGTCGTTTCTTTTTCATCTTTATATGTGTGCAGTGTGTGCGCGAGAGAGGGGAGGCAGAAGTTACGGATTGGAGTTGCTGCCTTTGGAGAGTTTTTTCTCTGTATGTCTTCTTATGCTTTGCGAAGAGACTCCATCATGCTCTCTGATTAATATTAGGTGTTCTTCGGTTTTGTATGGAGGGAAAGAAAGCTTAAAATAGCGAGTGTCGCGCGCAAATCATTATCTATTAATCTCTATGCTCCGTTTTACTCTTAGCTCTATCTCTATTGAGTGTACTCTATTGAGTATTTTAATCTATTACTCACTTGGTCAATTTTAGCTCTGTCGCATCGATGTAGTGGCGAGGGTCGAGGTGTCCACAAATCGGATGGTGGACGTGAAGAGATACTTGGTTCCCTGAGACTAAGGCAGATAAGGTAAATATATTTTCTGCGAGTTCGGGACAAATTATTTAGAAATTTAATTCTCCAGTTTTGAGGAAGCTGATTGTTTAATTATCATCCAGACTTTGCCTTTATGGCGTATAAAGAAGCCCAGGTGGTATGGTAACGTTGGTTTAATTTGGTGTTTGGATAAGTTGCCAATGCCGTACTAAGGACTTGAAAGTTTGATAGCTGAAAGGTTCCAAATGTTATCTAGTACGCATATCCCATGCTGCGGGAATAGAATGGGAACTGATTTGTCACTATTAAGGAGAATAAAATATATGCAAGACTTGTTTATCGCTTAACCTCTGTATATATTTCGATTGCATTGATTAATTGTGTAATGTGTGTAATAGGAAAAGGGAGTCTTATGTTAGTAGCCAATTCAAGATGATCTCACGTTATCCGTTGTGTGAGTGAATGTGATAGGTTTGTAGACTTCACGTCTACTCTGTTGTCTGTTGTAGTGTCCAATTATTCGTAACCACTTGTGTAGAATTCGGTTTTATGGAGGTGTTTTTTTTATGATATCGAACTCATTTTAATAGAGAATGAATTTTGAGAATTGAATGAATTTCTTAGGTAGAGAAACATTGTAAGTGTCTTCATATTGGAGTGAATGACTTCATTCTCGTTCACATAATCCCTTTTTGTAGTCCTAAGTTGGTAGCGAGACCAAGGAATGTTTTCAAGACATTAGCTCTTATAAGGGATTCGTGTAAGCAATAATGAACAAGTCTGGCATAAAAATTACGTATTTATTTTTAATGACATAGGCACTGAAGGTCTGACGCCTTTAGTTTTAACCAAAATACTTTAGGGTTCTACACCCTCCATAATTTCCAAATACTCTTACTGCACTTAGCTAGTGAAATTCATAATTATGATAGTCTTACTCTCTGAGGGATCCGATAAATGCATGGGAGATTCTAATGATTTGTCAGGATAAGTCGGGTGTGTGGCCAGATCCGCATGTTTCACGATTGTCGGTTATTCATTGATTGTTGGAAAGGTGTTGAGAATCAAGTAACTAACCTATTAATATTCTTTAATTTGATTCATTGATTTAATTTGTTTGTATTCAGTAAGAAGGTCACCTTGACTGAAAGAAAACAGTTGACAATTACTCCAGAGAAATCAGTCTCCTCGAAGTTGGTTAAGGGAGAAGAAATGTTTCATGTTTTTGATTTCTATAGCCCCGCTGGTTTGTTTCAGACATAATCCGACTTGAACATGTTGGATAAGATCCATGGACACGGTACGTATATATTATGGAAGTGGTGAAGCTGGTTTGCTAGGAACCCTCTCGCTAGGGAAATATATTCCGGGGATTGACTACTTGGCGTCGGAATTATTATTTTTTTTTTTTCAAATCAACTACGTCAGTAGTTTGGCCTTGAATTAAGTATCAGAATATGTTTATTGTCTCCCTGCTAGTCCGAAGTAGTGTTCGCTCATTCTTTGATTATAAAACCCAGAAGATAGCTTCCTAGGGTCATTTCATGTCAATTCAGCGCACCTTTTCTACTTCACCCTCTCAGATTTCTATGATTTTTTTTATTATTGCTACTATCCGTTGAGAATATTTTTTTTTATCACAGTTTCGACTCAATGTTTTTAGGTTTATAAACGTCCAAAACGTCAAATGTTCCGCATTTTTAGCTTACAAAATTATTTATTACTTAGCATTGGTTGATGTTAGAGTGCTACAAGAGGGCTCATTATAAGACGCTTGTAATAAGATTTCACTTGCTATGATACTTAACAGGGTGGAAGAAAATTTTCTATCCCCAAAATTAGAAAAAAAAAACAATTTTCTGAAAATCTGATATCTATTTTCTTTTTAAAAAATGTTAAATGTTAGTCATACATCCCAACACCTACCATGAAAATTTTAACTTGGGACGATCATGGCATTGTGAGACATAAAATATTTTCATTGTATGTCTGGGAAAGATAAAGCATTAGAAGTCAACATTAAGATAAAAAACTTTGGTAAACTTTGTTCTTTGGGATCATTTTAGTAATTAATGATTTCGGCTTGTTTCTAGTGCCGTCCGCAAACATCCGTGCCCCAGTTGGAATTCGAACCCGGAACCCTTGAGTTGCTAGCCTGACGTCTCAGACCGAACGGCAACCAAGGTTGACTCCGTAAGAATAATGTAAATTATTTATGGTTTTAGCGTTAGGCATCTAAGACTCAGGTTGGGATAGGGAGAGAAAGTGATGCAGTAAGGAATTGGTCAGAGCTTAAGTTCAAGATACCAAGCCGATATTCGGCTGGTGTGACTGAGGAAACCCCTAGGTCCACATTAAGTTTAGTTTCTTATGAACTGGTATATAATATGGATGAACACATGGATCGTGTTTGGGCACGTAATATTGGAACCCTGACCGGGATTGGTATCTTGGAAATAGAAACTGAGAACTCTGATCTGGTTCTTGGAACCGGGTACCCGTATCCTGATTCCTTGTTCCCGGTTTAAAATATCAGATCCGAATCCTCAGTTTCAAATACCAGGATACCAATCCTCTTCCCGGTTCCGATAATAAAAAATATTGTTAATGTGAACCTATTGTTTCTCATCAGTCGCACGAGGGAAATAACTGGTTGGTACATTAAACTTAAGCTCTAGCCGACTTCTTACTGTATCCTTTCCGCTCTATATCCCAGCCTGAGCCATAGATGCCTAACGCTAAAGGCCATAAATAATTTAAATTCTTCATACGGAGCCAACCTTGGTAGCCGTTCGGTTGCAACTCCAGGCTAGCAACTGTAGGGTTCCTGGTTTGAATCCCGACTGGGGCACGGATGCTTGGGGATGGTACTGGAGACGGACCGAAGTCATTAATTACTAAATTGACCCCAAAGAAACAAAGTTTACCAAAGGTTTTTTATATTAATGCGAACCGCTAATGCCTTTTCTTCTCCAGAAATATAACGAAAATATTTTATATCTCACGATCCCATTAGAGGCCCAAGTTACAATGTTCATGAAACGTTTTCAGAAAAAAAAAAAAGAAATTCCGATTTTGAGATAATAGATTTTTTAATTTTTGGGATACCAAATTTTGTGCAACCCTGTCAAGTATCATATCAAACGAAAGCTTATTACAAGAGCTTTAAAATGAGCTCTGTCGGAGCTCTCTAGCGCTAACAATTGCCGAGTGATTAGCAATTTTGACAGCTAAAAACATGGAACATTTGACTTTTTGAACTTTGTAACGTACACGAAACCCGTCACCTATAATGCTGAGCTTGATCCATTTCCAAACTCAGGACACTCCAAAAAGTAACGATTGATGCACACGCTTGGACCGCACCAACGACCCTACAGATACGCCCAAACCAAGACGACACACTTGTCTACCTCAGCTTGGCTTGTTGTGGATTGATTCGAAAGAAAAATGACTTAAATGAAAGGTTATCTTTAAATTAAACTATGGGCCAATTTAAAGGAAAGCTGACGAAACAGGATTTTAAAATTGAGCACAATTTTATTACATTAAGCAGAAATTGAAGCTAAGGTTTCAATTTACAGGGACCTTCCTATTGTGCAATGATTTCATTAACTAACTCAGTACGCAATAGAGACAGAAGGTACGCAATTGTCAAACTAATGACGTACACAATGATTTCAAAACCTTCTTCAACAGATCGTAGCAAGAAATTAGTTTTATTGTAGACTTACTCAAGTGTTTCCTTCACACACCAAATGGCTTGCCTTATTTTATAATGGAAAGCGTCCTCATGATGATATTACTACTAATAAAACCTGAGTTACTTTAATCCTCTATAAAAGACTGATTAGACTATCAGAAACGAGCTATAATATAGATTATTTTGAGAGACACTCCCAACAACGGCTTTTTAAAACAATTTCGCAAGATTATTTATTTCAAGTCTTGACTTTCCCTTCCATTCAAGTACACCACCGGTGCAGAGCAATCCTCCGGTGGTATCGATGCCAATCTTCGCTTAAGAATCCCGGCCGCTGTCAAACCAACATTACAACACGACACACCAAAGCGCCACTAAGCAGTGCGGATTCACTCCGAACTAAATCAAATTGGTAAGAGGTAGAGAAATCGCAAAACATGGAAAGTCTGACCATTGCATATTTTTGTCTTGTGAAAGGACATAAATAAATAAATGAAGAGAATAAATAAATAATCTCTACAGCGTCGAAAATTCTCAATGTGGTTTATTGTTTAAACATTATTTATTGTGAAAAAAAAAGACGCAAATTGAAGACGACAACTGGTATATTCAAGAATTATTGTATAACTTTTGAAGTATAAACAAGGAGAATCGACCTAAGAATTAAGTTCATTATTATCAAGCGTTGTATTAATCTTGTATGGTTGTTCGGTTATTCTGAATCGCGGATAGGACGTTAAATTTGTTATTTTTGGTTGTTATAAGTTTTGGATTCTGTAGATCATTTTAGGCAGCCTTTATGATGTTTTCGTTCTCGTATTTTTGAATTTTGAGTGATTAAATAAAAACGACACTGGACTTCTAACTGAACAACTCATGTTCAAATCTTGTTGCAGCTGTACCTTTTTATTCGAGTATCGAAGTCAACACCGTGCGTTGTCTTGATTTAACACAAGAAGTGAATCTCACACTGGGACACTGCATTGTGTTGAATTAACACAGCTAATTTTTTTTTACTGTGTAACACTATATATCGATTGGGAGTTTTGCTACAAATCTGTCTCATAGCATGAAGAATGTAACAATAATTTACATTATAGAGATATTGAATTTACTAGGAAATATTGCAATTGCTGCTCAAGAAATTTTATCAACCTCATCCGTTCCACGAATTTGTTCTGAATCAAATATGGAAGCACGGATATAATGCATCCATTTGTGCTTCTGCAAAAATTCCTTGTACTTAGGCTCCTAATGGTAACAAATTCACATTGATATTCAATTGAAGAGGTACATATACGTAAGTAATGCAATAAGTAGAGTATATTTAAGAACTCTGAAAGATATCTTTTCCTTTCTATGAACTATTAATCATTGCTGTTCCTAATTTAGAATCTGCTAAATATAAACAATTTTACTAATTAGTAACAACTAATGAAGAAGACAATTAGTTGATTGATGTTGATTTATACTTTATGTATCTTATTGTGACATCTATAAATAAAATTATGAAAATTATACATTACTTTTTTATTAACTTTAGTTTCAGTTGTTCTGTTATTGTTAATTCATATTCCCGATGTACCAAGTATTCATAGACGTCTGCAACTATTTGGTAGAATAAAGTTGTGTCCAGAATGTGAAACGGTTGAAGAAAGACGTCGTTCGTAAAGCACTCATCGGGGAGCAGACAAGGGGATAATACCGGTCAGGATATTTGTCAAGGAATCAAACCGGTTTACGGTTGGTATTCCTCAGGGAAATTCAGAAAACTATTAATAGGGCCAGGAGCAGGAAATCAAATCTGTGGAATCTTTAGTGCTGAAATGAAGACCGCGAATGTAGTCACTGCATCTCTGGGCCTGTGTTTAACGATGAGCTTCGCGTCAGTTTTCAGCGGGGTCACCGTTAGGCATTCAAATAGCTTTGATGGCTATCTTTTAAATGGACGGTCACATTGAATTAGCAATAGAAATTGAATGAAATAATGTGAAAAATGGAGGGTAGTGAATGTGCTACTCTTTCTTTGTGTTGAACGTTGTTTGGTTTCAAATGTTTCCAAACAAATTAAGGCGGCTTGCACGCGTGTTGAGTACTAATTACCTCTTTTGGAATGTATATTTAGATATACATATTTGTAACTCGTGACCAAACAGTTGCTTAGATTATACTTCATATTATCACTTCTAAAATATTTTCAAGTAACTATAGTAAATGCATCCTCAATATTTGTATACTAAGAGATGGTAATATCATGTCTGCATTATCTCGTATAAAAACCATGACTTTTCATGAAACCATTTTATTAGGAAAAATGTATAACATTTTTTGTAACAACAATTAATTCTACAGCTCCATTATCTGGAGATTTTGATGAACAAATATGCTAGCCTTGTATTTGACAAACATAACATTAGATTGCCCGTTGTAGCTTTCTTCCTGTTACGGCGATAAGGACAATCATTGAACAATGTACCAATCTCATGATGCTGTATATACATTTGCTATTCAAACACTCTTTTCGGCACAGATCTCACAAGTTCCATTGATGAGATGTAAATTTAACTCTTTGAGTAATCTTGTTTCAATTGTTTGATCATATCAAATACATTTTTACAAAATTCCGCATCTAATATTTTCAATTGCGTTTCACATTGAATCAATAAATTAGAATCGTTAGTATTACATACGTTAGGCCAGGTTTGAGTAATTTAATTTAATCATATTTAGTCCAGTATTTACTTGTCCAATCCATTTTATAGCTT